>CM038640.1:6410980-6450980 GCA_021554675.1 Leuciscus idus | reverse complement strand
AGACTTTCCCTCGGGCGGCCAGGGCGGAGACTTTCCCTCGGGCGGCCAGGGCGGAGACTTTCCCTCGGGCGGCCAGGGCGGAGACTTTCCCTCGGGCGGCCACGACCCCTCGGGCGGCCACGACCCCTCGGGCGGCCACGACCCCTCGGGCGGCCACGACCCCTCGGGCGGCCACGACCCCTCGGGCGGCCACGACCCCTCGGGCGGCCACGACCCCTCGGGCGGCCACGACCCCTCGGGCGGCCACGACCCCTCGGGCGGCCACGGCGGAGACGACCCCTCGGGCGGCCACGGCACAGGAACAAACACCGGCCCAGGAACTGGAACAGACACCACCGGCCCAGGAACTGGAACAGACACCACCGGCCCAGGAACTGGAACAGACACCACCGGCCCAGGAACTGGAACAGACACCACCGGCCCAGGAACTGGAACAGACACCACCGGCCCAGGAACTGGAACAGACACCACCGGCTCAGGAACTGGAACAGACACCACCGGCTCAGGCTCAAGAACAGACACCACCGGCTCAGGCTCAAGAACAGACACCACCGGCTCAGGCCCAAGAACAGACACCACCGGCTCAGGCCCAGGAACAGACACCACCGGCCCAGGAACAGACACCACCGGCCCAGGAACTGGAACTGGCACCACCGACTCAGGAACAGGAACTGGCACCACCGGCTCAGGAACAGGCACCATCGGCTCAGGCACTGGAACTGTCACCACCGGAACTGGCACTGGAACTGGCACCAACGGCTCAGGGACTGGAACTGGCACCACCGGCTCAGGGACTGGAACTGGCACCACCGGCTCAGGGACTGGAACTGGCACCGGAACTGGCACCACCGGCTCAGGCACTGGAACTGGCACCACTGGAACTGGCACTGGAACTGGCACCACCGGCTCAGGCACTGGAACTGGCACCAACGGCTCAGGCTCAGTAACAGACACCACCGGCTCAGGCTCAGGAACAAACACCACCGGCTCAGGAACAGACACAGGCTCGACGGCGGCCATCTTGTCAGGGGACACAGGCTCGGCAGGCGTGACGTGAACAGGCTTGGCGGCGGCCATCTTGTCCGAAGACACAGGCTCGGCAGGCGTGACGTGAACAGGCTCGGCGGCGGCCATCTTGTCCGAAGACACAGGCTCGGCAGGCGTGACGTGAACAGGCTCGGCGGCGGCCATCTTGTCCGAAGACATAGGCTCAGGAACAGTCTCTGGCTGGGCAGACGTGACGTGAACAGTCTCTGGCTGGGCAGACGTGACGTGAACAGTCTCTGGCTGGGCAGACGTGACGTGAACAGTCTCTGGCTGGGCAGACGTGACGTGAACAGTCTCTGGCTGGGCAGACGTGACGTGAACAGTCTCTGGCTGGGCAGACGTGACGTGAACAGTCTCGGGCTGGGCAGACGTGACGTGAACAGTCTCGGGCTGGGCCATCTTGTCCGAAGACTCAGGCTCGGCAGACGTGCTGTGTCTCCTCCACGCATGCAGTACCACTATAGCATAGAAGAGATGCACGGCCCTCCTGGCCATGGCAGGACTGATGATAGGGAGTTCTGGGACCACCGGAACTGGGACCACCGGAACTGGGACCACCGGAACAGGCATGGAGGAAGTCTTCCTTCTCCTCCTCCGTTTCGGGACCACCGGAACTGGGACCACCGGAACTGGGACCACCGGAACTGGGACCACCGGAACAGGCATGGAGGAAGTCTTCCTTCTCCTCCTCCGTTTCGGGACCACCGGAACTGGGACCACCGGAACTGGGACCACCGGACTCGGGATCACCGGAACTGGGACCACCGGAACTGGGACCACCGGAACTGTCACGGAGGGGTACTTCCCTCTCCTCCGTTTCGGGATCAGCGGTGAAGGCTCTCCTTTCAGCTGACTGTCGTCAGCCGTGGTCCTCTCCTCCTCCAAAGTCCTTTGAGCGCACCTGGCGAAGTATTCCAATAAGGAAATAGAAGATCCTTTCTCCTCTCCCTGAGGAAAAATCTCACTCCGCTGTATCCACATAGTAGGCTGGTTCGTTCTGTCACGAAACAGTTAACGTGAGACGAGGATACAGATGCAGAGGAAATTTATTAGTAACATGCAGACAAGGTACAAAAACTCAAAAACTCAGGACTCCAGGAACGGGGCAACTCGGACAAACGAACCAGCACAGGACTACAAACACAGGGAGGCTAAATAGCGGAACAAACAAGGAGGGTAACGAGACAGACAGGTGGGACAAATAAACCAATAATCAGATAACAAGATGGGAGGGGCTAGACAATAGACAGGAGCACATGGCCCAAAATAACAAAACACCCATGTGCAGCACAAGACAGGACAGGCATGTGACATCCGTTTTCACAGTCCGCTCTACAACTCGAAAACAGCGTTTTCAAATGTATCCACTTAAGCGTTTTCAAAAAGCTTAGTTTTTGGTTGCTAAAAATGCCGTCTCAGTGTGGAGAGAAAAAGATGAGTTTTCAAAGAAAACCGTATTAGTGTGGACAAGGCCTGAGGGCTGGGTGCTATGACAGTATATAGCATGTGACAACTAAAAAAATCATAATGTGAAGCTGTTCAGTTTGGTTTCTGTGCACACACTGTTCTTACATCCTCACATCTTACATCTCTCCAGATCTTCCTCCTCGTCCTGTGATGAGGCCGGGATCCAGCCAATCAGAGGCCAGCATGAGACAGCGCATGACTGAGAAGCTGAGGGCAGCGAAGGTGAAGTTCGTCTAGAATAGAAAGTGTATTTCAGGATATATTTCAGAATACTAACTCACGGTTGTGCCGTCTCTTCAGTCTAAAGCTGCCAGTCTTCTAGAGCAGGAAAGCATCATTGAGCCCGCCAGCCGCCTACAGAGTCTGCGGGACAGAGAAACCCTCACTCGGTTCGACAGAGACGTAAGCACCCCTCCTTTGAAACGGGCAAATTAAAGAAAAATGTCAACATGTAATGTATGAAAAGTTGAATTGTCCTGGTATGGTCATGTTTAAAGCATTCTTTGTCTCATTTAGTTTCTCTGTCACCATAAACCAAGTATTATAATATGTACTTCCGTTCAAAGTAGATTTCTTTTATTCAGCAAGGACTATTAAATTGATCAAAAGTGACAGTAAAGATAATGCTACAAAATATTTAAATATATTAAAGTAAATGCTGTTATTATCTTTCTATTCATCAAAGAATCCTGAAAAAACACTGTTTCCACACAAATATTGAGCAGCTCGACTGTTTTCAACACTGATAATAATCAGAAATGTTTCTTGAGCATCAAATCATCATATTAGAATGATTTCTGAAGGATCATGTGACACTGAAGACTGGAGTAATGATGCTGAAAATTCAGCTTTGATCACAGGAATAATTCGATTTTTACAACATATTCTCATAGAAATCAGTGATTTAAAGTTGTGATATTTCACAATATTACTGTTTTTACTATATTTTTAATCAAACAACTCTTGGTGGTGAGCATAAGAGACTTCTTTCAAAAACATTAAAGTCCCCCTGTGGTGAAAGTCAAGTTTTTAATGTAGTTTATATGTCTGTGTGGTGTTTTTAATATGCTTTAAGACAAACCATGTGTAAATTCATAAGTCGACAGCATTGCTGAGTTAGCCTGGTTAAAACCAGACCATTCTCAGTAGTAACTGAGTTATGGTCTGGCAAAGCTTCATTAATAACTCATTTCCAAAGGGGCGTCACCAACGGACGTCGCTCAAATGCCTCTGGGCGCAACTGGATAGACCTAAAACCAATCAGAGCGATCGTCATCGTGTAAAGCCCGCCTCAACATTTCTGATTGGTGCCTCGATTTGGACGGATTAGAAATCGGCTTGAAAGAATCGGCTTTGCCAGACTACTTGCAGAGCAAATCTAAATTTGCCGGAAGTTTGTCTGGGTTTTCCCAGGCTATTGCTGAGTATTTTCTCCTTAAAACTGCAGTGAACCAAAGACAATCTCAAAAACACGCTTTGAAATCGCTGGTGTTTCTGACGTCACAAACTACCTTGTAACCAATCAGATCAACGTGTGATCGTCAACGAGTGGATCTCTGAGCTGAGTGATTGAGTGGAGGCGGGGGTCATTTGCATATTCATAGAACCGCCAATACTAAATGAGGGAAGGGTGTCGAGTTACATTCAAGCTATTTTAAGACATGAAGAAAAAAATTTCAAGGAAAAAATGATTAAATATGTCATTTTGGTGATCAAAGATGAGTTTTAAATGATCAAATGATTGACTACAGGGGGACTTCTGAAAAAAACTTCTGAACAGTAGTAAATACAAATGATTTTATATGTTCATTTTATAATTAAGAGTAAAACACACCACCCCTCGTTTAGAAGTTTGAAATGTAATCTGATCTGCTCTCCTCCTGTCATGGTGCCCTCCTCCAGACGGATCCAGATCTACGGGCTGATGAAGACTCGTCCTTCACTGCCAGGCTGAAGTTTCGTGATGTGGCCAGACGTGCAACCAAAGACATCAGGGTAAGAAGAGACTCCTGTTTCTGCTGGTAAGGTAAAGAAAGCCATAGATATTACATATTATAAAAGGATAGATTCTGACTTTTTAATATTTCTTTACACTCTACATTGTGCATCGTTGCATGTGTGTATTAATAAAGATGATATTTCCCACATCAGGTGAAGTATGTGAACAGAATTAATTAAGAAACACATTAGAAATCCTCAAATCCTGACATAGATGTGTGTGTTTGGTTTCTGAGCAGACCGAAGCTGGTTTGCCGACCGCTGAAGAGGCGTACAACTTCTTCACCTTCAACTTCGACCCAGAGCCTCAACAGCAACGCCCACGTAAGAAAAGACGTCCCGGGAGAAGAGAAGCAGAGGAGGGAGGAGAGGGGGAATCAGGGGAAGAAGACGGAGAGGATGAAGAAGAAGGGGAGGAAGAGAGGGAGTGTGAAGGAGAGGAAGAGTCTGAAGCCAGGGTGACTTGTGTTTGTGTGTTTGTTTCTGATTAGAATAAACAACAGAGACTGTTTTATGGTGTATGTACTTTATGTTAAGATGGACACTAACAAACAACAATGTAATTTCCACATGTAAATTATATCAGTGACCAAACGTTGACCATTCAATCAGGGTCCATATTTTAGGGTCCGTGAACCAAAATATTGGGTAAAAAGTGAGGGCTGTCAACGTTAACGCATACGATTAATTCAAAATTAACGTGTTAAAATAACTGAACACAAATAAATTACTGAAGCATGCGGAATTGTTTCAAGAACTGACAAAAATGTAAAATGTGTACCTTGAATGCAATGTAAGTCGCTTTGGATAAAAGCGTCTGCCAAATGCATAAATATAAATGTAAATGTAAATTAACGCAATTTATGTCACGCAGTTAGATGATCTTAAAAGCCGGGAGTTTATCAAGCTGAGTATCCATAATGGCACAAGCACATGTTACTCTGGTAGTCTGAAATCTCCATTTGACCCCTTTAACATGATTTCACTTCTCGGTTCAGATCATTTTAAGCTGCTAAACTCTGGGAAAGTGTTTAGTCCAATAATCCAGTAAGCAAAATCATTCAAACAATCAGTCCAAACAGCGCTAAGTTAAAGAGAACCAGCTTTTTAAATCAGAGATGAGACTCAGATGAGTTGTAGGATTTCATTTTTTTATTAAAATTAAAAATAGTAAACTATTGACAGCTCTAGTTAAAATTTATATACATTGTACATATTTTTTAAATATGGCTGGTCACATTTTTTCACCTTTTTAATAAATATTTTGCAGTTCATTGGGCAATGACTTATTATACAAATATATTTTAAGTCATCAATGCAATCTCTCAATTAATATTAGCCTATAAAAATTGAATTTATTGTAATTTTAAAGAATTACAACAACAACAAAAAAGTTTTCGATTAGATATAGCGTGCTTCATTACTTGGAGATTTCATATTAACTACCCTTAATGCAATTCAATCCCTGTTTAGGATGAAGATGCTCCACTGGTCAGAGATGAGGAGGAGGATTTGTTTATCATTGACCAATCAGCACAGGACTTCCTGGAAGTGAGGAGAGCGGAGTATATGGACTACAGTAGGCGACTGCAGAGGGAGCGAGAGACACTGTTTGTTCCCAGCATGAGGACAGGTACACAAACAGAAACGCTCTTTATCTTAACCCTCCTCTGGCAGGTCGAATGATGGGTACACCTTGTGTCCCACAGTTCCTGCCTCGAGTAAGCTGGCCGAGAACGTGCGTCCCCGGTACCTGGAGGAGGAGGGGTTATATGTGGGCGAGAGGCCACACGTCTGCCTGACAAATCAGAACATTTTGGAAAACCGAATCCTCAAGCAGGGCGAGGTAATGAAGAGAAATCATGATCGGGCAAGAGCACAAAACTTCATATACTAACGTCTATGAAAATGAGGGATGCGCCGATATGAACATTTTGGCTGATACCGATAACCGATAATTCTTCATATTTGAAAGCCGATAATCGATATGTATATAAGCCAATAAATCTAAATCCAAATCTAAATCTGATAACAAAAACAAAAGTCTCACCATTAAAATCCATGTCCCAAGCACACAATTATAAAAATGTTCTCATAATTTCATGTAGTCTTAATTCATATCATAATTTCATATGACAGACACATGTTGCACTGAACTTTTCCAATCATATTTCAAGCAATTCAAAACCATTATAGTGAACTGTGCGCATCTGAAGTGTCTCAGCTGGAGGAAATAATACATTATTTATCGGCTTTTATATATATTGGCCAAATTTCTTTATTGGGCCGTTAACGTTAACAGTAAAAATGAACATGTATCGGCCGATACCGATATGGTGGCCGATATATCGTGCATCCCCAATAAATATGATACTGTAAAAAACAAATGTTTACAAATGTTATTATCTGTAATGTGAGTGTTTGTGGTTTCTGCAGGGAAGGAAGTGGTTTGGAGACGATGGGCGTATTCTGGCTCTGCCCGACCCAATCAAAGAGTCCTCCTCCAGACCGCCTCTCTTCCACCTGGAGGATGAGCTGGACCCTGCGCTGCAGACGGCCTACAGAAAGGTCAGAGATCCAGCTAATGAGAACTGTAATCACGTTAGATTCTCTGTGTTTTTCTTCTCGGAAGCTTTGCGTTTTAATGAGCTGATAAAATATTTAAACTCAAATCAATATTTCATGTCTTAAGTGGCAAATAGGCGTGTACTAAGTTGCTCTGTAATAAGCACTTTGCGTCGGTTTCCTGATCACCATGTTTGGGTTTATTTTGTGATAACAACCGGCTGGATGTACATAATGCTTTATATCACAAATCCATTTTTTGACTGTCCCGTTAATACAAGTTCCCAGGCTGCTTCAATGAGTGCTTTCAACAAATAACTAGTTATTCGATTTGGCAAAGGAAACATGACTCGTATTAAATGCACTGGTTTTGGATGACAGTTGTCTATGGTCCCAAGGCACCAGACCTCAGATGCTTGTCTTGAGATGAAGAATCCGTCGTTTTCTTTCCCACATAAAATTTTTGGAATCAACACAAAACCCTGTTCACAATCTATTTTCCTTTTCTTTTTTTGACTTTAGAAGATAATTAATTCCAGGGACCCCAGGTCACTAGGTCTGGAAAACATGGAGTAAAATCTCATGGCAAGTTGTGAAAATTTCTAAAGTGAATATTTTTTTTTTTACTAGCTTAGCTTAGCTTAGCTTATCTCTAATAATATTTCATGCTCTTTTCCGACTTTTAAAAATCATGCTAAAATGCAATCCTGTGATGTATACTAGCACTTTTTGGTTTCAAATCCTCCATGCAGCCTGTTTCCAGGCAATATGAACCGCCAATAATATTTGTTGAGATGAGAGGTGTGAGAACGGAGATGGGATCCAGATGTGTGGTGATGTCACGGATTCTGCTGTGAGATGGGGCAGTGAGGTCACATGTGCCGGTCACGCCTTACAGAACTCAAAATAGGAGATATGTAATGGATATTAGGATGTACTCACTCACTCACACACACAACGGAGTGATAACACACCCACTCAGCCATGTGTGTTTAATAAATCGAGATACTTGAAATACAAATTTAAATGAATCAGAAGAAGAACACGCCATGAGGACACATCTGAATATTAAAGTGCTCACAGACATGTGAGCCAATTTACACAAAGTGTTCTGGTAATGCAACCCATTAAAACATAAAAGAGTGAGAATGAGAATCATGAAGTGGATATCAGGAGTGCATGGCTGATAACCAATGAGAAAGCCACAGTATACTTAGTTCCTCATGCACAGTACAGGCAGTAGAGGAGTAGTGTTGACTATCAACCATTCAACCCTGTTACCTAAGAAAGAAAAACGATTACAGGCACTTTCCATCATGGTACGCTACAAAACAGGACCTGACTCAATTAAAACAAAGTTTTTTTGTTTTTCCATTTTCTTTTAGAACAAGTGAATGTTGACATGTCAACTCTGGTTTTATGATAAAGTCGCTAAATGCTAAAGTTGTCACGGTACGTGTTATTGAAGCACATGAAGGGGAGGAATAATACTAGGAGAAATACTTAAATAACAATATTCTGGAAAACGCGGGAGTAAAACACGCACGCTAACGTTAACGAGAACCAACAAACACTAAGGGAGAACTGCAGGCTTATAAGTATGACCAAACAAAGGAAACTAATAAGGTGATTAACAAGACACAGCTGAATGAAATTACTAATTAAACTAATTCTCACTATTAACTAGTTGCTAATTAGCATGCATTCACTAGGATATTGACTGTTTATTAGTACATATAAAGCACATAGTAATGTCTTATTCTGCATGATTATATTCTACATCCCTTAATTCTACCCAATACCTAAACTTAACAACTGCCTTACTAACTATTAATAAGCAGTACACAGAAGATAGTAGTTAATAGTGAGAACTGGACCCTAAACTCATATTTGGCCACAATCATCTACAAAACTGAAAAGCATCTCTTTGTGTAATAAAAGTGCAAAATAAACAGAATAATGAAAAATAAAACAGCAACATTTAAGCCATTTAAGCCAGAACAATAAAAACAAAACATTGTGCTTTTGTAAAATAAAAATAAAAACAATCAGGATGCTGCTTTCTGCCGTCCAGGTTTCCTTTCCGTGAAGTTAATGGAGCGCATCACAAAGATTAATCTAAACTCAGTGTATCGGCTACTAGCAAGCTCTTGCGTGCCATCTGAACTCTTGCTTTGGGTTAGTGCGTAGATCAACTCTTCTTCTTCTGCTCTTCTTCCTGTTTTGGCCGTTAGCAAACAGTGTTGCATTAAAGGGGTGGTAAAATATGTCTTTGATGTCCCCAGAGTGTGTATGTAAAGTTTTAGCTCAAAATACCCCACAGATATTTTTATATAGCATGTTAAATTTGTCACTTTTTAAGGGAGAGCAAAAACGCACCGTTTTGTGTCTGTTCCTTTAAATGCAAATGAGCTGCTGCTCCCAGCACAGGGGGCAGAGCTTCAACAGCTTGTGTCCTTTTACCTCACACAGACATGCACTGAAAATGTCAAAAACTTTTAGCCTTTTATGTTCAAACCGGAGTCAGAATGATGGAGAGAATCAAGAAGAAGTGACAACATGTAGAAGCAACATGACATTTCTGAATGGTTAGTTGATGAATTTATGTAGCTTATGTGTAGTTATATTCTAGTCATTGATTAGCATATTCTGTCTTGATAATCTATAAATCGTGTTCTGGGGGCGGGTTTATGTAAATATTGGAGTTAGTGATATCACTAACCCGGGAGGAATGTCGTGTAGTCCCTACCAGCCGTTTGTTGTAGTCCTTAAAAAGCGATTTCTTTAAAAGAAAATATCTCCCTTTGCTTTAAACTTTGAGAGTTGTAACTTTGCAGATGTTGTTTATGCTCAAACAGCAACATTACACTCTAACTAAAGTTAGAAAAGTGAAATCACAATCAACCACCCCTTTAACACATGCTTCTGGATTGTAGTGTGGATCGCCTGTGACTGACTTTATTCATCATCTGACTGATGCACCAAACTGTGGCGTTCTCACTGTCATGGTTCAGGAGTCAGGACTAATACATTTACCGTTACTCCCCTACTATATAGTATATATTGCTTTACATGAGTGTACTTTATGTATGTGGTCAATTTTGATATACAGCGGGGAGAACAAGTATTTGATACACTGCAGATTTTGCAGGTTTTCCCACTTACAAAGCATGTAGAGGTCTGTCATTTGTATCATATGTACACTTCAACTGTGAGAGACGGAATCTAAAACAAACATCCAGAAAATCACATTGTATGATTTTTAAATAATTAATTTGCATTTTATTGCATGACATACGTATTTGATCACCTACCAACCAGTACGAATTCCGGCTGTCACAGACCTGTTAAGTTTTTCTTTAAGAAGCCCTCCTGTTCTCCACTCATTATCTGTATTAACTGCACCTGTTTGAACTCGTTACCTGTATAAAAGACACCTGTCCATACACTCAACCAAACAGACTCCAATTTCATCAGGGATAAAATTGTAGACCTGCACAAGGCTGGGATGGGCTACAGGACAATAGGCAAGCAGCTTGGTGAGAAGGCAACAACTGTTGGCGCAATTATTAGAAAATGGAAGACGTTCAAGATGACGGTCAATCTCCCTCGGTCTGGGGCACCATGCAATATCTCACCTCGTGGGGCATCAATGATCATGAGGAAGGTGAGGGATCAGCCCAGAACTACACGGCAGGACCTGGTCAATGACCTGAAGAGTGCTGGGACCACAGTCTCAAAGAAAACCATTAGTAACACACTACGCTGTCATGGATTAAAATCCTGCAGCGCACGCAAGGTCCCCCTGCTCAAGCCAGCGCATGTCCAGGCCCGTCTGAAGTTTGCCAATGACCATCTGGATGATCCAAAGGAGGAATGGGAGAAGGTCATGTGGTCTGATGAGACAAAAATAGAGCTTTTTGGTCTAAACTCCACTCGCCGTGTTTGGAGGAAGAAGAAGGATGAGTACAACCCAAAGAACACCATCCCAACCGTGAAGCATGGAGGTGGAAACATCATTCTTTGGGGATGCTTTTCTGCAAAGGGGACAGGACGATTGCACCATATTGAGGGGAGGATGGATTGGGCCATGTTTCGCAAGATCTTGGCCAACAACCTCCTTCCCTCAGTAAGAGCATTGAAGATGGGTCGTGGCTGGGTCTTCCAGCATGACAACGACCCGAAACACACAGCCAGGGCAACTAAGGAGTGGCTCTGTAAGAAGCCTCTCAAGGTCCTGGAGTGGCCTAGCCAGTCTCCAGACCTGAACCCAATAGAAAATCTTTGGAGGGAGCTGAAAGTCCGTATTGCCCAGCGACAGCCCCGAAACCTGAAGGATCTGGAGAAGGTCTGTTTGGCGGAGTGGGCCAAAATCCCTGCTGCAGTGTGTGTGCAAACCTGGTCAAGAACTACAGGAAACGTATGATCTCTGTAATTGCAAACAAAGGTTTCTGTACCAAATATTAAGTTCTGCTTTTCTGATGTATCAAATACTTATGTCATGCAATAAAATGCAAATTAATTACTTAAAAATCAGACAATGTGATTTTCTGGATTTTTGTTTTAGATTCCGTCACTCACAGTTGAAGAGTGCCTATGATAAAAATTACAGACTTCTACATGCTTTGTAAGTGGGAAAACCTGCAAAATCGGCAGTGTATCAAATACTTGTTCTCCCCACTGTACTTATGTAGCTTTATGTCAGAGCTATTAATTAATTATGTAGTGATATTGATGATTACAATACCAGTAAGGTTTTGTTCATTAAGTCTGATGAATAATTGTAGTCAATAGTTATGTTATTAGATTGATTTTAAATGGTAACTCTCGCCAAAATTGAACCTAGGCTCTTTTTGTCAAACTTTCGCGTAAAAGCATTATTAGAATGGAAACCGTTTCAAGATTGACCGTATTTTCGTTTTAGGTCAAAATGCCTTTTGAATGGGAGTGATTGGGGCACTACTATGATAGCATCAAAATCGCTATTTTTAAAACACTAAGAAGGCTCGACACAACAACTGGAATTTTGTCAGTCAAAAGTAGTCGAATTGAATGCAAAATTCCTGACAAAATTTCAGCCACCGGAAACACTAACTGATAAAGTGAGTCGTACAAAACCTTTCTTTTTAGTAAACTGTGTGAACACAAACAATGTAGTAAATGCTTGAGTTCATGTGTAGAGCCCCTGGTGTTTCTTTGAGCAAAGTTTTATGTTGTGTCGAGCCTTCTTAGTGTTTTAAAAATAGTGAATTTGATACTATCATAGTCGTGCCCCATGCACTCCCATTCACAAGGCATTTTGCCCTAAAACGAAAATACGGTCAAACTTAAAAGTGCCGTTTCCATTCTAATTATGCTTTTAAACGAAAGTTTGACTCGGGTAGATTAACAAAAAGAGCCTAGGTTCAATTTTGGCGAGAGTTACCCTTCACATGTAAGATGAAGTTGTGGGAGTCTTTGAGGTCCGTCCAGGATTGAGCAGTGCAGTGCAGGGAGACGCAGTGTTTAGGAGCAGCAGAAGTTCTTCTGTTATGGAAGATTATAGAGAAGCAGATGTTGAATCATTGAGATACACCTTGAGCTGGTCACATGCACAAGTTGTGATTTGTAGATGTCGAAAAGCAAAAGCTCGCTGAGCCAGAGCTGGATCTCTAATAACCTCAGAATAAGAATCCCAAGGGTTGGAAAGAACGTGAATAGACTAATATTTGCATAGATGCCATTCAGTTCATTTAAAGCAGAGTTAAACCACGGGACAAACTTAATATCCTTAGTTTTAATCACTGACCCTTTGTTGTAAAATACAGAAAATCTGCTTTTAAGACTATTAGTGGAAATGCATAATGCATAATGAATGCATGAATGAGTCTTCATACTGAATTAATGACATATGGTGTTTCCACGGTTGTCGGCTCTGTTTCAGGCTCTGAAGTCGAAGCATGTGAACCTCTACATATCTGGAATGGGCGATCCCCAGTCAGACTACCAGCTGGATGTAGATGTGTCGGGCCTCATCTTCTCCCATCATCCTCTCTTCAGCCGTGAACATGTGCTGGCAGCCCGTCTCGCCCAGCTGTACGATCAGCACCTGACCAGACAGCACAAGAGCATCACGCGACTCCTGACCGATAAGGTAACGCAGAACAGGGGCATCAAAACCAAGCCTCCTGTCCTTAAAACTCATTCTGAATGTGTGTGTGTGTGTGTTTGTGTAGTTGAACGGCTTGAGGAACACGATACATAATATGCTTGAGCTACACAGAGGAGAGGCTCTGAGTCAGGTGACCCAGCAGAGGATGGCAGAGTACAAACAGGAAGTGAGGTAAGAAACCAAGGTGCTTGAATTTGACTTTTTGACATTTAAGTCCTGGAAAACCCTTGAAAACAGCCATATTTGCGAAGACGTACTTGAAAAGTGCTTGACTTATTTAAATACAATATATACTCATATATGAGTATATATAAAAAAAAAAAAGCAATCTTTTCACGCAAAATTAACACTGCAGCCCATCTGATAAACAGTACGCCAACATTATAATATAAAATATTCAGTATCACTTTACAATAAGGTTCCTTTATTAAACATTAGTTAATGTATTAACTTACATGAACTAACAATGAGCAATACATTTATTACTGTTTTTGTTAATCTTTGTTAATGTTAGTTAATAAAAATAAAGCTGTTCATTGTTGCATTAACTAATGTTAACAAGATTTTAATAAAGTATTAGTTCACAGTGCATTAACTAATGCTAACAAGATTTTAATAAAGTATTAGTAAATGTTGACATTAACATTAACAAAGATGAACAAATGCTGTATAAGTGCAGTTCATTATTAGTTAATGTTAACTAATGTAGTTAACTAATGAACCTTATTGTAAAGTGTTACCAAATATTCTTTATTGCACAATAGTAGCAATTATAAACTTTGTATTTAATATAAATATATATATATATATATATATATATATATATATATATATATATATATATATGAAGAGTTCAGATGCAAAAGCCTCTAAATGCCATCTGAAATTTTCTTATAGAATGATCATTTTTATCAAGCTCGTATATTTAAATTCAATAATTTCACTTAAATGGCAATGAAGATTACCTATTAATTGTCATTTAAGTGAAATTACTGAACTTAAATATACAAGCTTGATAAAAATGATCATTCTATAAGAAAATTTCAGATGGCATTTAGAGGCTTTTGCATCTGAACTCTTCATATATATATATATATATATATATATTATTAAATATGTTGTAAGTTGTATTTTGGATGTCTTATATCTGTAATTTGAGTTTAAAAAATACTAAAGATATTGTTTGATAAGTGCGATCTCTGATTGTAGTCGTTCAAAACCAAAAAAGTAGTGCTTGAAAAGTCCTCGAAAGTCCTGGAATTTAATTTTACAGTATCTGTACGAACCCTGAAGAAACTTCCAATCACCTCTACCTTCAGTATTATATTTATGATAGTCATTCTGTCACATTTAAATCTGTCCTCTGTATTCTCCTGTATATTCAGACACACTCGTCAGTTGCGAGATGTTGAACAGGAAAAGGACAGAGCTCTCCTTAAAAGCATCATCAGAGTGTGGAAGGAGCTCAAAGCTCTCAGAGACTTCCAGAGATTCACCAACACGCCTTTCAAACTCTTCGTCAGGAGGTATGTCATCATATGTCATGTGTCTTATGTTTTGTGCTTTGTGTAATGTGGCTTTACCTCTGCAGGGAGAAGGTGGAGAGAGAGCAGGACGAGCAGGAGTATGAGAATGACATTGTGGCGGAAGTGGAAGAGCTGCAGGCGGAGACAGAGGAAGATTATCAGAAGAAGATGAGTGAGTACAGAAGACAACATGAGCAATGGAAATCCTGGAAGAGAAAACAGGTACCACTACACATGCAGTGCAATCGCTTGCATTCTCATTGTTAGTCGCCCTTTAACTCAATAACTTTCATTTAAAATCAATGATTTTGTCTCTTTGTTCCTGCAAATCATGGTCAATGTTAATAGCCACTTATGTTTTGTCTTCAAAACTACTGTTTATGCATCCATAATCCTGTTTTAAACCAGATTTGACATGAGATGTTCACAACATGCTTCTGATTCTCTCAGAAAGTCTTAAAGAAAAAGCAGAAAAAGAAAAGACAGCAGGAGGAAGAAGAGGAGGATGAGGAAAGTGAGGAGGAGTTGGGAGAGGAGCCAGAGAAGCCGGATCCTCCAGAGAAACCAGACATGGGCTCCCTGGAAGAGCAAGTGCGGGAGAAGGCTGCCAGGATCCGCAGGAAACCTGGAGAACCGGTTCTGATTCCAGAACTTACCGTCTCCGGGCCCGTCACCCCCAATGAGCAGTGTCCACGGTGAATGAACACACACACACACACACACACTGATACACTTACCTAAGACCTTCAGGGTATTGAGTGTCTTTAAAAAGATGAATAAATGAGGGCCGTTTACACAGAATGTGTTTTTCCATTTCACTGCTCTACTTTTCCATTGTTTTTCAATGTAAACACATGCTAGATGAACGTGTTTGACCATTGTGCTCGAGTCTTTTGCATGACGCGGCATTCTAAAAACGTGGCGGTCAAGTTAAAATGAGTTCAGCTTCAAAATTTGTTGCTTCACTGCCCTTCGTTTTGTGTGAATGGCCCCTAACGGTGTTATCCAAGGTAAGCAACACTTAGGGGACGAGTTTTTTTCCTTTGAAAACGACAAAAAACGCTGTATTCTGCTGCCAGGCCATTAGATGGCGATGAAACACTATAAACTGAACACGTAATACGCATCACGTCATTGTCTTCAGAGATTCGTGTTTTCCTTGTTTACACGGAGATCGTTTTCAAAAATGGTTGAAAACCCCTTTTTCAAAAGATTGCGTTTTCGGGCAACCAAAACGCAGTTGTCGTGTAAATGAACGGCCAAAACGCATACAAATTTTACGTTTTTAGTAGAAAACGGTGTCGTGTAAACATCCCCTTACTTTTGCTCTTATTTGAGGTTAGTGATTTGAACAAACCCCTTAAAACAGGGATGCCCAATCCTATTCCTGGAGATCTACCTTCCTGCGAAGTTCAGCTCCAATCCTGATCAGACACACCTGAAGCAGCTAATTAAGATCTTCAGGAGCACTTGATGATTACAGACAGGTGTGTTGGAGCTGAATCTCCAGGAACAGGATTGGGCACCCCTGACCTAAACTGTCTTTAGTATTAAACTTCCAGAAATAACATGTCCCATACTGTCCTGTATATGTATATGAATGAAGCTTGTGGACATAAATTAGGCAAAAAATAAATAAAAATACACCTAACAACCACACAGCAAAGCCCTGGCAACTACCTGCAATATTCCAGCAACGCCTTCGCAACTTCCCAGGATGTCCAAACCTCCACCCTCAACAACCGTGCTACTGCACAGCCATCTGCTAAAACATGTAGAATAGGCCTACCTGTCACACAGAGCCAACGGTTGACCAGTGTTGGGTCATCGTTGAGCATCTTTCGGCCCTGTTTGCAGTGTATTCTACACTGTTGACACTAGTTAAACAGTTGTAGTAAAGCAGTTGCTCATTATCATGCACCGAAACTGGTCGCTGTGAACAGAGCTGTTTTTGAGGAGGTAAAAAGGGTGTTTTTTACACAACCATTGAGGAATTTTAACCGAAGTATATTACAAACTTTGCACAAAGACGCTAAAGAATCATACCAACTTGTGGAAAATGGACATCCGATGACCCCTTTAAGGCAACGACACGAGGTGACAACACAGTCCGATTTGTTGCTGCTAGTTCATTGATGTTGGTTTGATGTGTGTGGGCCTTAAGAAAGTCTGGCTCTGGCATTAACACCATTAACACCATTACAACCTTAAGGCCACTCAGGACACCTTAACAACTCCCTGAAAACCCCCATCAACCCTTGCATTGTTTCAGTCACTTTTGTCTGGGTAAAGACTCAGAGTTTCTCCAGAAAAAGTAAACTAGTTTTTGTATGTGCCTTGTCTAGTGCCGAGTTTGCTCGTAGAGAGGATGTGTCCAAACGTGCCCTCTTCATCAAGGTCCTGTACAACGATAAAGAAGTTTCCAGAACGGACAGTCGAGCCCTCAACATGGATTTCAGAGTCCACTTTGGTCAGATCTTCAACCTGAAGATTGTGAACTGGCCAGAAAGCATCAAGCTGCAGGTACGGTTGGGTTGAGTGTATATGCACAATTCCTTTGCCGTTTGTTGTGTATGCGTTTCAGACGTTCTGGATGTTGTCTCGCAGGTGTTTGAGGGTGTCGGCTCATCTTTCACCCTGCTGGTGGAGGTGTGTGTGCCGGTTCCAGAATCTTCTGTCCTGACCGGCAGTGCAGCATCTGAGGAGATGGAGTTCAGCAGCAACCAGAGAGTCACCTTCAACCACGAGGGTGTTGGCAGTGGTAAGTTAGGGATAATGTACATCCAGCTGGTTGTTATCTCAGAATAAACCCCCGACAGGGTGATGAAGACCCCGACGCGAAACGGAGTTGATATATTTTATTATGTCTTTAAACGCTTCTGCGGAGAGAGTGGTTTCTAGCGCGGCATGTTCAAACTAGATGGACATTTAAGAGATACTGTATACAGTCACACCACTTATTACACAACATTTCAACACATAAATAATTATGGAGATAAGAGAAATATTGATCTCAGATTAAACTGTTTTAAAATCATAGCTGTTTTCTTATAATCCAACAGTGTACAAAACAATAGTAAAAAAATGGCAGCAGCTGCATTTGTATGAAACAAGAGAGACCGTGTTCACGATGCTGGATGGCATAATTAAATAACTACACAAAACATTTTTAATATTTTATTAGTTCACCAAATGCAAAACTTCCACGAAGAAAAATCAAGCGTAAAGCGCTGCTGACTTCAGTAACCCGGATGAGCCTGTGTTTCCGTTTTCAGCGGTTGTTATCTAGGAATAACATACCGCTGGATGGCGCTATTGACCAATCAGAATCAAGTATTCCACAGAGCCGTGTAATAAACACTCTTAAAACCTGCTTAAACAAGTTTCTGTGCGTCATCGTCATGCCCCCCCAAAGCAAAGGCTGTCTCAAACTGTAGGAAGTCAAATGATTCAGCCTTCAGGTTGTTTTATATCTCATTTGTGGTAGGTGTCCCGTTCTCTTTCGAGGCTGACGGCACCAGCACACAGATTCTGCTGACGTCAGGGAAGCTCTCCTGCTGCGTGTCATGGGCTGTAGGGGAAGATGACGTCCCCCTTGCTCCCCCGTCCAGTCAGCCTGCAGGGGGCATGTACAGGTCAGAGACCCAGCCCTGCATTAGCGTGTTGTTTTCAGAGTTGTGCTGGATAAGATGGACTGTTTTCTCTCTCTCATCAGTGGTATTGGGCAGATGGACGCTATAGCCTGTATCGGGGCATCTAGTCTGAATGACAGGAAGAAATTGGGGAAGTGGGCGGCTGAGTCTCGCCTCGACCCTAACGACCCCAACAACACCTCCATCATGCAACTACTCTCGGTACATTTCCCAGAAATCTTGAATGCTCCGTTGCCATTGATGGTGAAATATGCAGTTTAGTCAAAAACCTCAACACCACTGTAGAAAATACCAAGAGTAATCTATTATTCTTGGTGTCTCTCTCTCTCTGGGTCTGTAGGTGGTGAGTGGTGGAGATGTGGCGGTTCCTGAATACTTTCGTCTGGAGCAGCTTCAGGAGGAGTTTAATTTCGTGAGCGATGAGGAGCTGCAGCGTTCCCGTCGCTTCCGTCTCCTGAGGCTGCGGAGTCAGGAGGTGGCGGAGTTCCGGCACTTTAAATGCGTCCCCTCCATGGAGCGCGAGATATCCCAAAATGTGTTCCAGGTGAGATCACTTAACCTCTGTGAAAACCATAGACTGTGAAAAATATGTGTCCGTGACGTCACCCCTTAGGCTTTTGAAGAGCATTTTTGAAGCCCAAAGTGGGCGGAGCCGGCCGTCGCCATCTTGGCTGCGCGTCACTCCCGGATAACAGAAAATGGGCAAAAAGGCGGGATTAGCTGAGGTGACGTAAGGCTAACAGACAGCAGACAAACGGCTAGTAGTGACAGCAGCGGGCAATCCACCTGTCACTCAAGTGGCCACGCCCTTAATTATGCAGAACTTTAAAGCTTAATATAAATTAAACAGGTGAGTTTTAAAAAACATTCACCCCCCTCACAGTTTTCATGAAGGGCAAAATGAGCTATATAGACCAAAACCACTTTCTGTACCAGGCTGTAAACATGCTTTTTTCTGCTGTAAAACTGGGCATATTAACATGGGGGTCTATGGGATTGACACTCTTTTGGAGCCTGTCTCTAGTGGCCAGTCGCTGAATTGCAGTTTAAGTCACTTCCATGTTGGATTCAAGAGAGAGACTGGAAGGTTGCCGCTCGGTGAAAATGGCCTGTGTCCAACGTTGTTACAACAGAACTGTCTGTGAAGTGGTGGGTGTCCTAAGATTGTCCAGACTAGATGAATGGCCAAGGGCTTCAAAGAGATAGTGTTTGAAAAAGATATATGAAAATGGGAAGACCGTCCAGGTAGGAGTCGAAAGTTGCATTTAAAGATTAAATAGAAAACACTTTTTAAAAAAAGGTCAATTATTATAGTTTATTGTAGTGCCACCTAGTGCCGAGTAGATGTCTGTGCACGATGTCATGGCAAGTCTGTGAATGAAATGTACAGTTAGTGTGGGTTTCCTTATCTTTTAGGAAGTATATAATTAGTTTATATGTTAATTGAACATATGTTAGAACAAATGGGTGGTTTTGTGTCATCATTTTGTTTCAGGATTATGAGAAGAGACTAAAGGATGGCGAGATCATCGATACAAAAGAGCACATTGATTCACATCGAGCCCTCGTGGCCAAATATCTGCAAAAAGTGAGTGATGAGTTATGGAGTAAGATTTTTACAAATATTTTTGAGTGAAGTCTCTCAAGCTCACCTTGGCTGCATTTATTTGATCAAAAATAGAGCAAAACAGTATTTTTTTCGTAATATTATTACAATTTCAAACAACTGTTTTCTATTTGAATATACTATGTTAAAGTATTCAGCATCATTACTCCAGTCTTCAGTGTCACATGATCCTTCAGAAATCATTCTAATATGATGATTTGATGCTCAAGAAATGTTTCTTATTATTATCAGTGTTGAAAACAGTTGAGCTGCTTCATATTTTTGTGGAAACAAATTTTTCTTTCAAGTTTCTTGTATGAAATTCCAAAGAACAGCATTTATGTAAAGAAATAGATCTTTATAAATGTCTCCACTGTCACTTTTGATCAATATAATGCATCCTTGATGAATAAAACTATTATTTAATATTAAATAAAAAATCGTACCGACCCTAAATATCTTTTTTTTTCTTTCTGTTTTGTCTTGATGTTTTAAACATGAAAGGACAGTGGACCGTAATGCGAGTTGTGTATAGGATAAATGTGGTATGTATTGATTGGTCTGCAAAGGGCCCTTAAAATAAAATTCTCTGTTTGTCACTCTGTCTCAGGTTCGGGAGTCAGTCATTAATCGTTCCCTTATAGCAAAGCATCATTTCATCCTGTCTGATGTGGTTTCGGAGGACGAGGTTCCCAGCATCGGGTAAAACGTCTCTATTGTTGATCTCATTTACTTTAAATAGAGGCGTATGGAGGCATCCTCATCTTTAAGACTCCGCCCACTCCTAGATGTCATATTCAGATATGGTCGGGTACACATACTCGCCCAGTAACAAATGCTCTTTCTTTCAAGCTAAATCCAGTTCATGCACTGTAGTTAATTACATAACTATTGTATTTGATGATGATGATTATGTAGAAGCAGTTTATGGTGTGTTCATGCCATGGGCAGTGTAGTTTGAGCACGGACTGCAGAGCGCCAGTTTTTATACATTTTATCTGTATAAAGTGATCTTTATTTGACAGCTCTCGTATTTTATTTCTCTTTTGTTTCTCCTGTATGTTTGTATATTCAGTGGTCCAGGTGCTGGGTATGTTCTGAGGATTTTTACGTTCTTTTGTATTCCTTTATTTTCCTTGTGTTCCTCCCCTCAGATCTGTGTGTTCATGAGATGCCATTTTCTGTAGAGTTAGTCAGTGTAAAGTATGTTAGAGGAGTCCAGTCCCACACTGCAGTGTGTGTGTGTGTGTGTGTGTGTGTGTTACTGTGGAAATCACACACTCAGAGAGTGTTTGTGTGTGTTTGATCTGCTGTATGGTGAGTACTGATAGTGTGTTTAGAGCAACAGTACTAACGTGTGTATGTACTCATGTTGTTACAAACCCATGTCCTCATAACACAGCAAAGCAAACACACACCTTTTGAGGTGCAAGTTAAAGGAAAAGACTTAATGCAAAGAGAATATAACTGCACACTCTAGTATGCATGAAGTCCCCCTGTGGTGAAAATCCAGCTTTTAATGTAGTTTGTGTGTCTATGTGGTGTTTTTAATATGCTTTAAGACAAACCATGTGTAAATTCATAAGTCGACAGCATTGCTGAGTATTTTCTCCTTAAAACTGCAGTGAACCAAAGACAGTCTCAAAAACACGCTTTCAAATCGCTGGTGTTTCTGACGTCACAAACTACCTTGTAACCAATCAGATCAACGTGTGATCGTCCACGAGTGGATCTCTGAGCTGAGTGAGTGAGTGGAGGCAGGGCTCATTTGCATATTCATAGAACCGCGTATACTAAATGAGGCAAGGGTGTCGAGTTACATTCAAGCTATTTTAAGGCACGAAGAACATTTTTTCAAGGAAAAACGTTTAAATATGTAATTTTGGTGATCAAAGATGAGTTTTAAAGGATACAATTATTGACTACAGGGGGACTTTAAGCACATTTTATCATTACCAACGTTTCGCCACAACAAGTAGCCATTGTCAAGGTATAATTCCTTGCAAAGGTAGGAATTAGCGTATCGAGGCATCCTCATCTTTAATGCCGAAACGTTGGTAATAATAAAATGTGCTTTAGTGAGTGTGCAGTTTTATTCTCTTTGCATTGTTTTCCAAACCCATATGACATGCTTTCTTTGTGGAGCACTAAAGGAGAGGTTTAGCTGGATGTTCAAGCTGCTCTTTTCCATATAATGAAATCATACATCGACCAACATTATAAAACGATTCAAGCTTTGTGTGAGGAACAGGCTGAGAGATAATCTTCTCTGCTGAAGCTTTCACAGCCACAGTGATACTCAGAACAACAGCATTATTGGGAGTATGATATTGCTTTTATACAGCAGATCATTGCATTTTAGACACAATATTGTCGGTTACTTTGGCTCTGCCAGCTAAAATAATTCTTAACCAAGTCAGTGCGGAATCAACACACTGTGTGTGAGGCTGATGAAGTCCTGTGTCTACATGTCTATTGTTCAAGCTGAATGTTAACTGAAATCCCTCACTAATACTGCAGTGTGTAATGGGATATCTCCACATTGACTCTCAGCGGATGCTTTTGCAGGGTGTTGGGCTGGAACCTGTTCAAACTGGCCGAGCCCAAGCGGCCCCTGAAGCCTCACAGGAAGGAGAGGAAGAAGGTGACCGCTCAAAACCTCTCCGATGGAGACATCAGACTCCTGGTCAACATCATCAGAGGATACGACATCCCAGTCCGCAGACATTATGCCAGGTACCCGTACACCCAGGAAAGTTAACCGATAAGAAGAATGCTTTCTCTCATGTATTGTGTGTTGTATTTTCAGCAAACCCCCTGTGTCGGCCAAGTCTGGACGATCATTCACAGAGCCATTTACAGGTCCTGTGTCGTCCCAGGGCAGTGAGTGGCCCTTCGGACAGGTAACAGCATGACGGCATCACTGCACCAATCCTGAACCTTTACTCGTAATTATATTTAAAAGTGCAGTAAGCGGTTTCTGAGAGACACTGTTTATATTAGAAATCGACACCCAAACAGACACACTATGTTGCTCCGCCCCTAAAATAACTACAACTATGTTTCAACAACAACAGCATATTATGTTGATTCCAAAACCAGTGTTATTCACGTATCGAGTAAAAATAAAGGAACGTCTGAGTCCGTTTTCAGGCCTACCCGCTCTCTGAAGTCTCTCCAGTGCTGGAACGCTTTTCTAAATTTTCACGCTGGTCCTCAAACTCTTGCCTGATCGTAAACTTCTTACAAATTTATTCATGACCTTTTTCCTCTTTGGTAATATCTCAGCTATCTCTCTTTCTATAGTCTTTCTACAAATGTCCAGCTTGTTCACCCTCCCCCCCCCCCCCCAACCCCCCCCCCCCCCCCACCCATCATGAGCGGATACGCCTCATTCCGATTGGCTACAAGAGCGTCCGTGTATTTACACCATAGAAACACCATATTTTTTCAGCACATCCACAGAACAGACATCTAGCAAATAATCCCATTTTCAACATCTTTTCTCAGAAATCTCTTACTGCAGCTTTAGCTCTCTCTGTGTGTGGATGTATGTGTGTTTCAGCCTCTGATCAGGCCGTTTGTGGAGGTGTCTTTCCAGCGTTCAGTGCTTCAGACGTCCACCGCCGAGGGGCCAAACCCCTGCTGGAACGAGGAGATTGTTCTGCCGTTCAGGTCAGGCTCTGAGAGCCGGCGTAACATCACATCAGCATGTCACTATAGCTCTGTTCTTAAACCTAGTGAACAAGCCGGCTTGCTGTCTGCATAGGCTGCTGTCTTCCTGACTGAAACCAAACCCCAACCGTGGCTCATTTGAAACGCTCTGCATAGTCAGCGGCTCCAAGCAACACACAAATAGCATGTTGCTAAACTAATCACACAATACTCTAATAAGCATAAAAATCCAGAGCACATATAAAAAAATGGGGGTAAAATAGGCCTTTTTTTTATTGATATTCTTCAGTATTGAATTAAACATAAATATATATTTTTTTAAATAAATGTACATTCATATTTATAATTTCTCTTGAAAAATTATAATTTCTTTACTTTTTTTTCTTGATATTCTCCAGTATTGAATAAAGCACAAGTATTAAAATAAGTGCATCAGTAGTATCTATTTTTTTTTATTTATTTTTTTCATAAATAAATGTACAATAATAAGATTTATTATTTCTTTGAACAAAATGTATTTTTATTGATATTCTCCGGTATTGAATGAGTCATAAAGATAAAAAAAAAAAAACATTAATAATATTTTTTATTTCTTTGAGCAAAATGTGTTTTTTATTGACATTCTCCAGTACTGAATGAAGCGTAAAGATTAAAAAATACATTAATAATATTTATTATTTCTTTGAACACATTTAATATTCTCCAGTATTGAATGAAGCATAGAGATTGAAAAAAATAATAATATTTATTATTTCTTTGAACAAAATAATTTTTTTTTATTGATATTCCCCAGTTTTAAATAAATGTATATTAATAATATTTATTTTTCTTGAAAATCTTCCATTTCTTCTGAGTTCCTTTTTTTCATTGTGCGATGATACAATTTGGCCAAACATGAAGTGTCTTAGAAGGCCGCATAATGTTCCTTCATATTAGAAGTGCACCTATGATGCCTTAAACTGCTGGTTTGGTTTAGTTCACTAGGTTTTAAGTCAGAAGTGTTATTTCCTCAGTCTTCACACTGAGCTGAAGTATATTATCATCTTGTTTTCCTGGATCTCACTCAGTGCTCCAAACGGAGACTACAGCTCCACCAGTCTGCAGTCGGTCAGAGACGAGGTCTTCATCAACATCTTCGACGAGGTTCTCTGTGATGTGGTGGAGGTGAGAAACACTCAGACGTGTGTCATGTTAATCTTCATGATGTGATGATGATATGAGCGGTCGGTCTTCACTCCTTCAGGACGAGAGGGAGAGAGGAAACACCATTCACACCCGTATAGAGAGGCACTGGCTCGGCTCCATCAAGATTCCCTTCAGCACCATCTACCTGCAGTCTCGGGCAAGATGCTACACGCTAACACTTCATACTAACTCTCTCATTCAACATTTCTAGTAGAAACTGTCATGTTCAAGGAAGTACAAGATTTCATGTATCAATGGAAACCCAAACCCTTTTTGATTTTTATTACCTGCCGGTTTGGTTCAATTAAAACAAACTCTGGTGCGATTGTTCATTTGAATGAAGGCTCGTTCACTATAAAGATAACTATATCAGTGTCCACACCAGCGCATGATATTGTTCTGTTTATTCTAAGCGCACACTCCAGTTTTGTCGTCTGCCGCTTCAAAAGCTCTTTAAAGCAGGATGGATTCTGATTGGCTGTCAATGGTTTTATCATTCATCAGCTAAAAAAAATAAAAAAAAAATAAAAATCGTTCTGAAAGTGATTCCAACCATATTGTTTCACTGTGCCGTTATGGTTATAGTTGTGGTGTGAACTACGCTATTCTTTTATATTTAGAACGATTTTTAGAACTATATCTTTACAGTTATCGTCCTTGGTGTGGATGTGCCTCAAGTGTAAACCGCGCACACCAAAAAAGTAGACCGAGATCCACTTCCAAATGCATTCTGGTGCGGTTCGACTGAAATATGAACTCAACATGGACCAAAGACATCTAAACAAACCAAAAACAGGACGTGATGTCACAAGATGCGACCCTAAAAAGGTCAGAATGTTCCAGCATACCTGTTTTTTCTCATCATAGTCGTGATGTTTTCCGAACCGGGTCTCCTCACTGCAGATCTTCATTTGTGTGACAGAGGGATTCCTGACGCTGTTTTATCTCATTTAACCGTTTTATAAGCTCTTCATGATTAATCTTGTTGACATATAACAGTAAAATACTTAATGTTAAGGTCTGAATGGGACCCATTTAGGCTACCCATGAGCATTAATACATAGAGGCAGGAAGAAGTACTTTAGAAACCAGTTTTTATTCATATTTAAGAGATGGGGTTTGGGGCTGGGTCCGTGGGACTGTTTCTGGGGGACGAGTCTGAGGGAAGAACAGGAGACAATGGGAAGGAGAATGCAGAAGACAAAAGGTAGGTAAAATAAAAAGTGAATCCCCAGAAACGGTCCCACAGACCCAGCCCCAATAATAATTAATAAAGGCTGGTTTAAAGTACTTCTTCCTGCCTCTATGTAGTAATGCTCATGGGTAGCCGTAATGGGTTCCATTCAGACCATTAAGTATTTTACTACAAGATTCAACAAGACATGTTCACCTGGCTATACCCACTGTTTAGATCTCTTGTGGTATTTATGCAAATTAGCACATACGTAATTAGATTATGCACCGTTTGTCCATGTTAACAAACAATAAAAAAAAACTTGCAATACATTTTTTGTCTGTCTTGATGTAAGTAATCAACTCAGTAATGTTCATGGTGATATCTAAAGGTAAAAAATGTGTACCCTATTCACGTAAGAAAAAGAATGAATAGATTATATTTGGGTCTTTTTCTAAGCTTTCCCCTAATGGGGATTCATCAGTTTTATTTTTTTCCTTACTCAGGACATATTGAGGATACAAAATCAGTTGAGTTTGCTTCTGTTGCAATTTGTTCAAGGTTGACCACCATTTTGGCTTAAAATGACTGGACTAAAGTGTTAACACACCCTTTAAATTCGATTGGCTATTTTATTTCAGTAAAGCTGAAAATATCCAGATTTGATTGATAGTGATCTTTGTTTACTTGAATTTGTACGTTGTGTGTTTAGATTGACGGGACGTTTAAGGTGTCCACTCCTCCAGTGCTGCTGGGATACAGTAAGGAGCGAAGTTTGGGCAGTGAGGGGGGATATGACACCATCCGCAGCCTGAGCGAAGGCACCTTCCTCAGCCTCTTCATCACCATTGAACCCCAGCTGGTGCCTGGAGACACCATCAGAGAGAAGGTACAGGAGCCTATGTGAGCTTATGCATTTTAATTCTCATCTTCTTAAACAAAACGGCTTTTAGGAGTAAAGGAAGTATTTGTTTCAGTATTGTTTTCTCTCTCTCTCTGTTCTTTCTTGTCTTTGGAACTGCTTTTAATAGATGAAGGAAATAAAGGTAACAGATTTGGAGTCTGATATCCCAGATATCCTAGTTTTATTAAGGAATATTCTGGGATCAGCACAAGTTCAGCAATGCTGTCGATTACCACAGGAAATATTTTCGACTTATCCCTCGATTACAATAAAATACACACTTTTCTTGGAGTATGACCAACATATTTTAACATTTTCTGTTAAGATGAGATCAGTGTTGTAACATTTATTAGTAGCCTTGTCTGTGTAAAGTTATAATGCCAGTAAACTGGGAGATTTTCACATGAAATGCACGTCAGAAAGAGACGTTTACCACCCACAGGAAGCCAGAGCTGTAGCCCGCCTCTAAAAGGACCATTTAGAAACTTCACAGCTCATATAAAACACATTTGAAGTAGATCAATTAATAGAAGTGCTTTAACAAACACACAAGCCGCACATTTCAGAATGTCTTGCCCCATAGACTTTGACTGTATGTAAGTGCATTACACGATTTGTGTTTGTTTTCACTAATGGAGAGATAAGTTGAAATGATTTTCTGTCGTGATCGACAGCATCTGTGAGCGTCATAGAGCTTTACTTGCATTACTTGTAGCTTTACCCAGAACATCCCTGTGAGTGTTGTGTGTTTAGTGGAGCTCTGTTTAGATCAGTAAGAGTAATATCTCTCCATGTCAGATTTACTTGTTTATACGCTACCATTCAGAAGTTTGGGGTCAGTTAGATTTTTTTCTTTTTTTCTTAAGAAATTAATAGTTTAATTCAGCAGGGATGCCATAAAGTGATAGTAAACGTGTATAATGTTGTAAAAGATTTCTGTTTCAAATAAACACTGTTCTTTTCTGAACTTTATATTCATCATAAAATAATGAAAATACAAAAATAATTCTACACAAAAATGAAGCAGCACAGCTGTTTTCAACTTAATGATAATAAGAAATGTATCTTGAGCAGGATCATGTGACACGGAAGACAAGAGTAATGATGCTGACAATTCAGCTTTGATCACTGGAATAAATTATATTTTACAGTATATTGAATGGAAAACTAAGGATGCTTGTTTCCGCCACTGAATAAAAAAAGGCAATTTTTTTTATCTCAGAATATTTTTTACTCACAATTCTGACTTTTCCTCTCGCAATTGTGTGATATCAGGTCGCAAATGCAAATTAATAAGGTCAGATTTGCGATATATAAACCTGCAATTGCGAGAAAAAGTGAGAATTTTGAGGGGGGAAAAAGTGGGAATTGTGAAGAAAAAGTGAGAATTGTGAAGAAAAAGTGGGAATTGTGAAGAAAAAGTGGGAATTGTGAAGAAAAAGAGAATTGTGAAGAAAAAGTGGGAATTGTGAGGGGAGAAAAGGTGGGAATTGTGAAGAAAAAGAGAATTGTGAAGAAAAAGTGGGAATTGTGAAGACAAAGTGGGAATTGTGAGGGGAGAAAAAGTGGGAATTGTGAAGACAAAGTGGGAATTGTGAGGGGAGAAAAAGTGGGAATTGTGAAGAAAAAGTGAGAATTGTGAGGGGAGAAAAAGTGAGAATTGTGAAGAAAAAGTGGGAATTGTGAGGGGAGAAAAAGTGGGAATTGTGAGGGGAGAAAAAGTGAGAATTGTGAAGAAAGTGGGAATTGTGAAGAAAAAGTGGGAATTGTGAGGGGAGAAAAGGTGGGAATTTATTAAGAAAAAGTGGGAATTGTGAGGGGAGGAAAAGTGGGAATTGTGAAGAAAGAGAGAATTGTGAAGAAAAAGTGGGAATTGTGAAAAAAAAGTGGGATTTGTGAGGGGGAAAGTGGGAATTGTGAAGAAAAAGTGAGAATTGTGAAGAAAAAGTGGGAATTGTGAGGGGAGAAAAAGTGAGAATTGTGAAGAAAAAGTGGGAATTGTGATGAAAAAGTGGGAATTGTGAAGAAAAAGTGAGAATTGTGATGGGAGAAAAAGTGAGAATTGTGAAGAAAAGTGGGAATTGTGAGGGGAGAAAAAGTGGGAATTGTGAAGAAAAAGTGGGAATTGTGAAGAAAAAGTGAGAATTGTGAAGAAAAAGTGAGAATTGTGAGGAAAAAGTGGGAATTGTGAGGGGAGAAAAAGTGGGAATTGTGAAGAAAAAGTGAGAATTGTGAGGAGAAAAAGTGAGAATTGTGAAGAAAAAGGGAATTGTGAGAAAAAAGTGGGATTTGTGAGGGGAGAAAAAGTGAGAATTGTGAAGAAAAAGTGGGAATTGTGAAGAAAAAGTGAGAATTGTGATGGGAGAAAAAGTGAGAATTGTGAAGAAAAGTGGGAATTGTGAGGGGAGAAAAAGTGGGAATTGTGAAGAAAAAGTGGGAATTGTGAAGAAAAAGTGGGATTTGTGAGGGGGAAAAAGTGGGAATTGTGAAGAAAAAGTGAGAATTGTGAAGAAAAAGTGGGAATTGTGAGGGGAGAAAAAGTGGGAATTGTGAAGAAAAAGTGAGAATTGTGAAGAAAAAGTGGGAATTGTGAGGGGAGAAAAAGTGGGAATTGTGAGGGGAGAAAAAGTGGGAATTGTGAGGGGAGAAAAAGTGGGAATTGTGAAGAAAAAGTGGGAATTGTGAAGAAAAAGTGGGAATTGTGATGAAAAAGTGGGAATTGTGAAGAAAAAGTGAGAATTGTGAGGGGAGAAAAAGTGAGAATTGTGAAGAAAAGTGGGAATTGTGAGGGGAGAAAAAGTGGGAATTGTGAAGAAAAAGTGGGAATTGTGAAGAAAAAGTGGAATTTGTGAGGGGAGAAAAGGTGGGAATTTATTAAGAAAAAGTGGGAATTGTGAGGGGAGGAAAAGTGGGAATTGTGAAGAAAGAGAGAATTGTGAAGAAAAAGTGGGAATTGTGAAAAAAAAGTGGGATTTGTGAGGGGAAAGTGGGAATTGTGAAGAAAAAGTGAGAATTGTGAAGAAAAAGTGGGAATTGTGAGGGGAGAAAAAGTGAGAATTGTGAAGAAAAAGTGGGAATTGTGATGAAAAAGTGGGAATTGTGAAGAAAAAGTGAGAATTGTGATGGGAGAAAAAGTGAGAATTGTGAAGAAAAGTGGGAATTGTGAGGGGAGAAAAAGTGGGAATTGTGAAGAAAAAGTGGGAATTGTGAAGAAAAAGTGAGAATTGTGAAGAAAAAGTGAGAATTGTGAAGAAAAAGTGGGAATTGTGAGGGGAGAAAAAGTGGGAATTGTGAAGAAAAAGTGAGAATTGTGAGGGGAGAAAAAGTGAGAATTGTGAAGAAAAAGGGAATTGTGAGAAAAAAGTGGGATTTGTGAGGGGAGAAAAAGTGAGAATTGTGAAGAAAAAGTGGGAATTGTGAAGAAAGTGAGAATTGTGATGGGAGAAAAAGTGAGAATTGTGAAGAAAAGTGGGAATTGTGAGGGGAGAAAAAGTGGGAATTGTGAAGAAAAAGTGGGATTTGTGAGGGGGAAAAAGTGGGAATTGTGAAGAAAAAGTGAGAATTGTGAAGAAAAAGTGGGAATTGTGAGGGGAGAAAAAGTGGGAATTGTGAAGAAAAAGTGAGAATTGTGAAGAAAAAGTGGGAATTGTGAGGGGAGAAAAAGTGGGAATTGTGAGGGGAGAAAAAGTGGGAATTGTGAGGGGAGAAAAAGTGGGAATTGTGAAGAAAAAGTGGGAATTGTGATGAAAAAGTGGGAATTGTGAAGAAAAAGTGAGAATTGTGAGGGGAGAAAAAGTGAGAATTGTGAAGAAAAGTGGGAATTGTGAGGGGAGAAAAAGTGGGAATTGTGAAGAAAAAGTGGGAATTGTGAAGAAAAAGTGGAATTTGTGAGGGGGAAAAGTGAGAATTGTGAAGAAAAGTGGGAATTGTGAGGGGAGAAAAAGTGGGAATTGTGAAGAAAAAGTGGGAATTGTGAAGAAAAGTGGGAAATGTGAGGGGAGAAAAAGTGGGAATTGTGAAGAAAAAGTGGGATTTGTGAGGGGGAAAAGTGGGAATTGTGAAGAAAAAGTGAGAATTGTGAAGAAAAGTGGGAATTGTGAGGGGAGGAAAAAGTGGGAATTGTGATGAAAAAGTGGGAATTGTGAAGAAAAAGTGGGAATTGTGAGGGGAGAAAAAGTGAGAATTGTGAAGAAAAAGTGGGAATTGTGCGGGGGAAAAAGTGGGAATTGTGAAGAAAAAGTGGGAATTGTGATGAAAAAGTGGGAATTGTGAGGGGAGAAAAAGTGAGAATTGTGAAGAAAAGTGGGAATTGTGAGGGGAGAAAAAGTGGGAATTGTGAAGAAAAAGTGGGAATTGTGAAGAAAAGTGGGAATTGTGAGGGGAGAAAAAGTGGGAATTGTGAAGAAAAAGTGGGATTTGTGAGGGGGAAAGTGGTAATTGTGAGAAAAGGAGAATTGTGAAGAAAAGTGGAATTTTGAGGGGAGGAATAAAGTGGGAATTGTGTGAAAAGTGGGAATTGTGAAGAAAAAGTGGGAATTGTGAGGGGAGAAATAGTGAGAATTGTGAAGAAAAAGTGGGAATTGTGAGGGGAGAAAAGTGAGAATTGTGAAGAAAAAGTGTGAATTGTGAAGAAAAAGTGGGAATTGTGAGGAGAGAAAAAGTGAGAATTGTGAAGAAAAAGTGGGAATTGTGAAGAAAAAGTGGGAATTGTGAGAAAAAGTGAGAATTGTGAAGAAAAAGTGGGAATTGTGAGGGGAGAAAAAGTGGGATTGGTGAAGAAAAAGTGAGAATTGTGAGGGGAGAAAAAGTGAGAATTGTGAAGAAAAAGGGAATTGTGAGAAAAAGTGGGATTTGTGAGGGGAGAAAAAGTGAGAATTGTGAAGAAAAAGTGGGAATTGTGAAGAAAAAGTGAGAATTGTGATGGGAGAAAAAGTGAGAATTGTGAAGAAAAAGTGGGAATTGTGAAGAAAAAGTGGGAATTTGAGGGGAGAAAAAGTGGGAATTGTGAAGAAAATGTGAGAATTGTGAGGGGAGAAAAAGTGAGAATTGTGAAGAAACAGGGAATTGTGAGAAAAAAGTGGGATTTGTGAGGGGAGAAAAAGTGAGAATTGTGAAGAAAAAGTGGGAATTGTGAAGAAAAAGTGAGAATTGTGAAGAAAAGTGGGAATTGTGAGGGGAGAAAAAGTGAGAATTGTGAAGAAAAAGTGGGATTTGTGAGGGGGAAAAAGTGGGAATTGTGAAGAAAAAGTGAGAATTGTGAAGAAAAGTGGGAATTGTGAGGGGAGAAAAGTGGGAATTGTGAAGAAAAAGTGGGAATTGTGAGGGGAGAAAAAGTGGGAATTGTGAGGGGAGAAAAGTGGGAATTGTGAAGAAAAAGTGGGAATTGTGAAGGAAAAGTGGGAATTGTGAAGAAAAAGTGAGAATTGTGAAGAAAAAGTGGGAATTGTGAGGGGAGGAAAAAGTGGGAATTGTGATGAAAAAGTGGGAATTGTGAGGGGAGAAAAAGTGAGAATTGTGAAGAAAAAGTGGGAATTGTGCGGGGAAAAAAGTGAGAATTGTGAAGAAAAAAGTGGGAATTGTGAAGAAAAAGTGGGAATTGTGATGAAAAAGTGGGAATTGTGAGGGGAGAAAAAGTGAGAATTGTGAAGAAAAAGTGGTAATTGTGAGGGGAGAAAAAGTGGGAATTGTGAAGAAAAAGTGGAATTGTGAAGAAAAGTGGGAATTGTGGGGGAGAAAAAGTGGGAATTGTGAAGAAAAAGTGGGAATTGTGAAGAAAAAGTGGGATTTGTGAGGGGGAAAAGTGGGAATTGTGAAGAAAAAGTGAGAATTGTGAAGAAAAAGTGGGAATTGTGAGGGGAGAAAAAGTGGGAATTGTGAGGGGAGAAAAAGTGGGAATTGTGAGGGGGAAAAGTGGGAATTGTGAAGAAAAAAGTGGGAATTGTGAGGGGAGGAAAAAGTGGGAATTGTGAAGCAAAAAGTGAGAATTGTGAAGAAAAAGTGGGAATTGTGAGGGGAGAAAAAGTGGGAATTGTGAAGAAAAAGTGAGAATTGTGAAGAAAAAGTGGGAATTGTGAGGGGAGAAAAGTGGGAATTGTGAGGGGAGAAAAAGTGGGAATTGTGAGGGGAGAAAAAGTGGGAATTGTGAAGAAAAAGTGGAATTGTGAAGAAAAAGTGAGAATTGTGAGGGGAGAAAAAGTGAGAATTGTGAAGAAAAGTGGGAATTGTGAGGGGAGAAAAAGTGGGAATTGTGAAGAAAAAGTGGGAATTGTGAAGAAAAAGTGGAATTTGTGAGGGGGAAAAGTGAGAATTGTGAAGAAAAGTGGGAATTGTGAGGGGAGAAAAAGTGGGAATTGTGAAGAAAAAGTGGAATTGTGAAGAAAAGTGGGAAATGTGAGGGGAGAAAAAGTGGGAATTGTGAAGAAAAAGTGGATTTGTGAGGGGGAAAAGTGGGAATTGTGAAGAAAAAGTGAGAATTGTGAAGAAAAAGTGGGAATTGTGAGGGGAGGAAAAAGTGGGAATTGTGATGAAAAAGTGGGAATTGTGAAGAAAAAGTGGGAATTGTGAGGGGAGAAAAGTGAGAATTGTGAAGAAAAAGTGGGAATTGTGCGGGGGAAAAAGTGAGAATTGTGAAGAAAAAGTGGGAATTGTGAAGAAAAAGTGGGAATTGTGATGAAAAAGTGGGAATTGTGAGGGGAGAAAAAGTGAGAATTGTGAAGAAAAGTGGGAATTGTGAGGGGAGAAAAAGTGGGAATTGTGAAGAAAAAGTGGGAATTGTGAAGAAAAGTGGGAATTGTGAGGGGAGAAAAAGTGGGAATTGTGAAGAAAAAGTGGGATTTGTGAGGGGGAAAAGTGGGAATTGTGAAGAAAAAGTGAGAATTGTGAAGAAAAAGTGGGAATTTTGAGGGGAGGAAAAAGTGGGAATTGTGATGAAAAAGTGGGAATTGTGAAGAAAAAGGGGGAATTGTGAGGGGAGAAAAAGTGAGAATTGTGAAGAAAAAGTGGAATTGTGAGGGGAGAAAAAGTGTGAATTGTGAAGAAAAAGTGTGAATTGTGAAGAAAAAAGTGAGAATTGTGAGGAGAGAAAAAGTGAGAATTGTGAAGAAAAAGTGGGAATTGTGAAGAAAAAGTGGGAATTGTGAAGAAAAAGTGAGAATTTGTGAAGAAAAAGTGGAATTGTGAGGGGAGAAAAGTGGGAATTGTGAAGAAAAAGTGGGAATTGTGAAGAAAAAAGTGGAATTTGTGAGGGGAGAAAAGGTGGGAATTTATTAAGAAAAAGTGGGAATTGTGAGGGGAGGAAAAGTGGGAATTGTGAAGAAAGAGAGAATTGTGAAGAAAAAGTGGGAATTGTGAAAAAAAAGTGGGATTTGTGAGGGGAAAGTGGGAATTGTAAGAAAAAGTGAGAATTGTGAAGAAAAGTGGGAATTGTGAGGTGAGAAAAAAGTGAGAATTGTGAAGGAAAAAGTGGGAATTGTGATGAAAAAGTGGGAATTGTGAAGAAAAAGTGAGAATTGTGATGGGAGAAAAAGTGAGAATTGTGAAGAAAAGTGGGAATTGTGAGGGGAGAAAAAGTGGGAATTGTGAAGAAAAAGTGGGAATTGTGAAGAAAAAGTGAGAATTGTGAAGAAAAAGTGAGAATTGTGAAGAAAAAGTGGGAATTGTGAGGGGAGAAAAAGTGGGAATTGTGGAAGAAAAAGTGAGAATTGTGAGGGGAGAAAAAGTGAGAATTGTGAAGAAAAAGGGAATTGTGAGAAAAAAGTGGGATTTGTGAGGGGAGAAAAAGTGAGAATTGTGAAGAAAAAGTGGGAATTGTGAAGAAAAGTGAGAATTGTGATGGGAGAAAAAGTGAGAATTGTGAAGGAAAAGTGGGAATTGTGAGGGGGAAGAAAAAGTGGGAATTGTGAAGAAAAAAGTTGAGAATTGTGAGGGGAAAAAGTGGGAATTGTGAAGAAAAAAGTGAGAATTGTGAAGAAAAGTGGGAATGTGGAGGAAAAAAGTGGGAATTGTGAAGAAAAAGTGAGGAATTGTGAAGAAAAGTGGGAATTGTGAGGGGAGAAAGTTGGGAATTGTGAGGGGAGAAAAAGTGGGAATTGTGAGGGGAGAAAAGTGGGAATTGTGAAGAAAAAGTGGGAATTGTGAAGAAAAAGTGGGAATTGTGAAGAAAAAGTGAGAATTTGGTGAAGGGAGAAAAAGTGAGAATTGTGAAGAAAAGTGGGAATTGTGAGAGAAAAGTGGGAAAAAGTGGAATTGTGAAGAAAAAGTGGGAATTGTGAAGAAAAAAGTGGAATTGTGAGGGGGAAAAGTGAGAATTGTGAAGAAAAGTGGGAATTGTGAGGGGAGAAAAAGTGGGAATTGTGAAGAAAAAAGTGGGAATTGTGAAGAAAAGTGGGAAATGTGAGGGGAGAAAAAGTGGGAATTGTGAAGAAAAAGTGGGATTTGTGAGGGGGGAAAGTGGGAATTGTGAAGAAAAAGTGAGAATTGTGAAGAAAAAGTGGGAATTGTGAGGGGAGGAAAAAGTGGGAATTGTGATGAAAAAGTGGGAATTGTGAAGAAAAAGTGGGAATTGTGAGGGGAGAAAAAGTGAGAATTGTGAAGAAAAAGGTGGGAATTGTGCGGGGAAAAAGTGAGAATTGTGAAGAAAAAGTGGGAATTGTGAAGAAAAAGTGGGAATTGTGATGAAAAAGTGGGAATTGTGAGGGGAGAAAAAGTGAGAATTGTGAAGAAAAGTGGGAATTGTGAGGGGAGAAAAAGTGGGAATTGTGAAGAAAAAGAGGGAATTGTGAAGAAAAGTGGGAATTGTGAGGGGAGAAAAAGTGGGAATTGTGAAGAAAAAGTGGATTTGTGAGGGGGAAAAGTGGGAATTGTGAAGAAAAAGTGAGAATTGTGAAGAAAAAGTGGGAATTTTGAGGGGAGGAAAAAGTGGGAATTGTGATGAAAAAGTGGAATTGTGAAGAAAAAGTGGGAATTGTGGAGGGGAGAAAAGTGAGAATTGTGAAGAAAAAGTGGGAATTGTGAGGGGAGAAAAGTGTGAATTGTGAAGAAAAAGTGTGAATTGTGAAGAAAAAGTGAGAATTGTGAGGAGAGAAAAAGTGAGAATTGTGAAGAAAAAGTGGGAATTGTGAAGAAAAAGTGGGAATTGTGAAGAAAAAGTGAGAATTGTGAAGAAAAAGTGGGAATTGTGAGGGGAGAAAAAGTGGGAATTGTGAAGAAAAAGTGAGAATTGTGAGGGGAGAAAAAGTGAGAATTGTGAAGAAACAGGGAATTGTGAGAAAAAAGTGGATTTGTGAGGGGAGAAAAAGTGAGAATTGTGAAGAAAAAGTGGGAATTGTGAAGAAAAAGTGAGAATTGTGATGGGAGAAAAAGTGAGAATTGTGAAGAAAAAGTGGGAATTGTGAAGAAAAAGTGGGAATTGTGAGGGGAGAAAAAGTGGGAATTGTGAAGAAAATGTGAGAATTGTGAGGGGAGAAAAAGTGAGAATTGTGAAGAACAGGGAATTGTGAGAAAAAAGTGGGATTTGTGAGGGGAGAAAAAGTGAGAATTGTGAAGAAAAAGTGGGAATTGTGAAGAAAAAGTGAGAATTGTGAAGAAAAGTGGGAATTGTGAGGGGAGAAAAAGTGGGAATTGTGAAGAAAAAGTGGGATTTGTGAGGGGGAAAAAGTGGGAATTGTGAAGAAAAAGTGAGAATTGTGAAGAAAAAGTGGGAATTGTGAGGGGAGAAAAAGTGGGAATTGTGAAGAAAAAGTGGGAATTGTGAGGGGAGAAAAAGTGGGAATTGTGAGGGAGAAAAAGTGGAATTGTGAAGAAAAAGTGGGATTTGTGAGGGGGAAAAGTGGGAATTGTGAAGAAAAAAGTGAGAATTGTGAAGAAAAAGTGGGAATTGTGAGGGGAGGAAAAAGTGGAATTGCGATGAAAAAGTGGGAATTGTGAAGAAAAAGTGGGAATTGTGAGGGGAGAAAAAGTGAGAATTGTGAAGAAAAAGTGGGAATTGTGCGGGGAAAAAAGTGAGAATTGTGAAGAAAAAGTGGGAATTGTGAAGAAAAAGTGGGAATTGTGATGAAAAAGTGGGAATTGTGAGGGGAGAAAAAGTGAGAATTGTGAAGAAAAGTGGGAATTGTGAGGGGAGAAAAAGTGGGGAATTGTGAAGAAAACGTGGGAATTGTGAAGAAAAGTGGGAATTGTGAGGGGAGAAAAAGTGGGAATTGTGAAGAAAAAGTGGGAATTGTGAAGAAAAGTGGGATTTGTGAGGGGGAAAAGTGGGAATTGTGAAGAAAAAGTGAGAATTGTGAAGAAAAAGTGGGAATTGTGAGGGGAGGAAAAAGTGGGAATTGTGATGAAAAAGTGGGAATTGTGAAGAAAAAGTGGGAATTGTGAAGAAAAAGTGGGATTTGTGAGGGGGAAAAGTGGGAATTGTGAGGGGAGAAAAAGTGGGAATTGTGAAGAAAAAGTGGGAATTGTGAAGAAAAGTGGGAATTGTGAGGGGAGAAAAAGTGGGAATTGTGAAGAAAAAGTGGGAATTGTGAAGAAAAAGTGGGATTTGTGAGGGGGAAAAGTGGGAATTGTGAAGAAAAAGTGAGAATTGTGAAGAAAAAGTGGGAATTGTGAGGGGAGGAAAAAGTGGGAAATTGTGATGAAAAAGTGGGAATTGTGAAGAAAAAGTGGGAATTGTGAAGAAAAAGTGGGATTTGTGAGGGGGAAAAGTGGGAATTGTGAAGAAAAAAGTGAGAATTGTGAAGAAAAAGTGGGAATTGTGAGGGGAGAAAAAGTGGGAATTGTGAAGAAAAAGTGAGAATTGTGAAGAAAAAGTGGGAATTGTGAGGGGAGAAAAAGTGGGAATTGTCGAGGGGAGAAAAAGTGGGAATTGTGAGGAGAAAAAGTGGGAATTGTGAAGAAAAGTGGGAATTGTGATGAAAAAAGTGGGAATTGTGAAGAAAAGTGAGAATTGTGAGGGGAGAAAAAGTGAGAATTGTGAAGAAAAGTGGGAATTGTGAGGGGAGAAAAAGTGGGAATTGTGAAGAAAAAGTGGGAATTGTGAAGAAAAAGTGGAATTTGTGAGGGGGAAAAGTGAGAATTGTGAAGAAAAGTGGGAATTGTGAGGGGAGAAAAAGTGGGAATTTGTGATGAAAAAGTGGGAATTGTGAAGAAAAGTGGGAAATGTGAGGGAGAAAAAGTGGGAATTGTGAAGAAAAAGTGGGATTTGTGAGGGGGAAAAGTGAGAATTGCTGAAGAAAAGTGGGAATTGTGAGGGGGAGAAAAAGTGGGAATTGTGAAGAAAAAGTGGGAATTGTGAGGGGAGGAAAAAGTGGGAATTGCGATGAAAAAGTGGGAATTGTGAGGGGAGAAAAAGTGAGAATTGTGAAGAAAAAGTGGGAATTGTGCGGGGAAAAAAGTGAGAATTGTGAAGAAAAAGTGGGAATTGTGAAGAAAAAGTGGGGAATTGTGATGAAAAAGTGGGAATTGTGAGGGGAGAAAAAGTGAGAATTGTGAAGAAAAGTGGGAATTGTGAGGGAGGAAAAAGTGGGAATTGTGAAGAAAAAGTGGGAATTGTGAAGAAAAGTGGGAATTGTGAGGGGAGAAAAAGTGGGAATTGTGAAGAAAAAGTGGGGAATTGTGAAGAAAAAAGTGGATTTGTGAGGGGAAAAGTGGGAATTGTGAAGAAAAAGTGAGAATTGTGAAGAAAAAGTGGGAATTGTGAGGGGAGAAAAAGTGGGAATTGTGAGGGGAGAAAAAGTGGGAATTGTGAGGGGGAAAAGTGGGAATTGTGAAGAAAAAAGTGGGAATTGTGAGGGGAGGAAAAAGTGGGAATTGTGAAGAAAAAGTGAGAATTGTGAAGAAAAAAGTGGGAATTGTGAGGGGAGAAAAAGTGGGAATTGTGAAGAAAAAGTGAGAATTGTGAAGAAAAAGTGGGAATTGTGAGGGGAGAAAAAGTGGGAATTGTGAGGGGAGAAAAAGTGGGAATTGTGAGGGGAGAAAAAGTGGGAATTGTGAGGGGAGGAAAAAAGTGGGAATTGTGAAGAAAAAGTGAGAATTGTGAAGAAAAAGTGGGAATTGTGAGGGGAGAAAAAGTGGGAATTGTGAAGAAAAAGTGAGAATTGTGAGAAAAAGTGGGAATTGTGAGGGGAGAAAAGTGGGGAATTGTGAGGGGAGAAAAAGTGGGAATTGTGAGGGGAGAAAAAGTGGGAATTGTGAAGAAAAAGTGGGAATTGTGAAGAAAAAGTGAGAATTGTGAGGGGAGAAAAAGTGAGAATTGTGAAGAAAAGTGGGAATTGTGAGGGGAGAAAAAGTGGGAATTGTGAAGAAAAAGTGGGAATTGTGAAGAAAAAGTGGAATTTGTGAGGGGAAAAGTGAGAATTGTGAAGAAAAGTGGGAATTGTGAGGGGGAGAAAAAGTGGGAATTGTGAAGAAAAAGTGGGAATTGTGAGGGGAGGAAAAAGTGGGAATTGTGATGAAAAAGTGGGAATTGTGAAGAAAAAGTGGGAATTGTGAAGAAAAAGTGGGATTTGTGAGGGGGAAAAGTGGGAATTGTGAGGGGAGAAAAAGTGGGAATTGTGAAGAAAAAGTGGAATTGTGAAGAAAAGTGGGAATTGTGAGGGGAGAAAAAGTGGGAATTGTGAAGAAAAAGTGGGAATTGTGAAGAAAAAGTGGGATTTGTGAGGGGGAAAAGTGGGAATTGTGAAGAAAAAGTGAGAATTGTGAAGAAAAAGTGGGAATTGTGAGGGGAGGAAAAAGTGGGAATTGTGATGAAAAAGTGGGGAATTGTGAGGGGAGAAAAAGTGGGAATTGTGAGGGGAGAAAAAGTGGGAATTGTGAAGAAAAAGTGGGATTTGTGAGGGGGAAAAGTGGGAATTGTGAAGAAAAAGTGAGAATTGTGAAGAAAAAGTGGGAATTGTGAGGGGAGGAAAAAGTGGGAATTGCGATGAAAAAGTGGGAATTGTGAGGGGAGAAAAAGTGAGAATTGTGAAGAAAAAGTGGGAATTGTGCGGGGAAAAAAGTGAGAATTGTGAAGAAAAAGTGGGAAATTGTGAAGAAAAAGTGGGAATTGTGATGAAAAAGTG
>CM038640.1:6254936-6410480 GCA_021554675.1 Leuciscus idus | reverse complement strand
AAAAGTGGGAAATGTGAGGGGAGAAAAGTGGAATGTGAAGAAAAAGTGGGATTTGTGAGGGGGGAAAGTGGGAATTGTGAAGAAAAAGTGAGAATTGTGAAGAAAAAGTGGGAATTGTGAGGGGAGGAAAAAGTGGGAATTGTGATGAAAAAGTGGGGATTGTGAAGAAAAAGTGGGAATTGTGAGGGGAGAAAAGTGAGAATTGTGAAGAAAAAGTGGGAATTGTGCGGGGGAAAAAAGTGAGAATTGTGAAGAAAAAGTGGGAATTGTGATAGAAAAGTGGGAATGTGAAGAAAAGTGGGAATTGTGAGGGGAGAAAAAGTGGGAATTGTGAAGAAAAAGTGGGATTTGTGAGGGGGAAAAGTGGGAATTGTGAAGAAAAAGTGAGAATTGTGAAGAAAAAGTGGGAATTTTGAGGGGAGGAAAAAGTGGGAATTGTGATGAAAAAGTGGGAATTGTGAAGAAAAAGTGGGAATTGTCGAGGGGAGAAAAGTGAGAATGTGAAGAAAAAGTGGGAATTGTGAGGGAGAAAAAAGTGTGAAATTGTGAAGAAAAAAGTGTGAATTGTGAAGAAAAAGTGAGAATTGTGAGGAGAGAAAAAGTGAGAATTGTGAAGAAAAAGTGGGAATTGTGAAGAAAAAGTGGGAATTGTGAAGAAAAAAGTGAGAATTGTGAAGAAAAAGTGGGAATTGTGAGGGGAGAAAAAGTGGGAATTGTGAAGAAAAAGTGAGAATTGTGAGGGGAGAAAAAGTGAGAATTGTGAAGAAACAGGGAATTGTGAGAAAAAGTGGGATTTGTGAGGGAGAGAAAAAGTGAGAATTGTGAAGAAAAAGTGGGAATTGTGAAGAAAAAGTGAGAATTGTGATGGGAGAAAAAGTGAGAATTGTGAAGAAAAAGTGGGAATTGTGAAGAAAAAGTGGGAATTGTGAGGGGAGAAAAAGTGGGAAATTGTGAAGAAAAAGTGAGAATTGTCGAGGGGAGAAAAAGTGAGAATTGTGAAGAAACAGGGAATGTGAGAAAAAAGTGGGATTTGTTGAGGGAGAAAAAGTGAGAATTGTGAAGAAAAGTGGGAATTGTGAAGAAAAGTGAGAATTGTGATGGGAGAAAAAGTGAGAATTGTTAAGAAAGTGGGAATTGTGAGGGGAGAAAAAGTGGGAATTGTGAAGAAAAAGTGGGATTTGTGAGGGGAGAAAAAAGTGGGAATTGTAGAAGAAAAAGTGAGAATTGTGAAGAAAAAGTGGGAATTGTGAGGGGAGAAAAAGTGGAATTGTGAAGAAAAGTGGGAATTGTGAGGGGAGAAAAAGTGGGAATTGTGAGGGGAGAAAGTGGGAATTGTGAAGAAAAAGTGGGATTTGTGAGGGGGAAAAAGTGGGAATTGTGAAGAAAAAAGTGAGAATTGTGAAGAAAAAGTGGGAATTGTTGAGAGGGAGGAAAAAGTGGGAATTGCGATGAAAAAGTGGGAATTGTGAGGGGAGAAAAAGTGAGAATTGTGAAGAAAAAGTGGAATTGTGCGGGGAAAAAAGTGAGAATTGTGAAGAAAAAGTGGGAATTGTGAAGAAAAAGTGGGAATTGTGATGAAAAAGTGGGAATTGTGAGGGAGAAAAAGTGAGAATTGTGAAGAAAAGTGGGAATTGTGAGGGGAGAAAAAGTGGGAATTTGTGAAGAAAAAGTGGGAATTGTGAAGAAAAGTGGGAATTGTGAGGGAGAAAAAGTGGGAATTGTGAAGAAAAAGTGGGAATTGTGAAGAAAAAGTGGGATTTGTGAGGGGGAAAAAGTGGGAATTGTGAAGAAAAAGTGAGAATTGTGAAGAAAAGTGGGAATTGTGAGGGAGGAAAAAGTGGGAATTGTGATGAAAAAGTGGGAATTGTGAAGAAAAAGTGGGAATTGTGAAGAAAAGTGGGATTTGTGAGGGGGAAAAGTGGGAATTGTGAAGAAAAAGTGAGAATTGTGAAGAAAAAGTGGGAATTGTGAGTGGAAAAAAGTAGAGAATTGTGAAGAAAAAGTGGAATTGTAGAGGGGAGAAAAAGTGTGAAATGTGAAGAAAAAGTGAGAATTGTGAGGAGAGAAAAGTGAGAATTGTGAAGAAAAAGTGGGAATTGTGAAGAAAAAGTGGGAATTGTGAAGAAAAAGTGAGGAATTGTGAAGAAAAAGTGGGAATGTGAGGGGAGAAAAAGTGGGAATTGTGAAGAAAAAGTGGGAATTGTGGAGGGAGAAAAAGTGGAATTGTGAAGAAAAAGTGAGAATTGTGAGGGGAGAAAAAAGTGAGAATTGTGAAGAAAAAGGGAATTGTGAGAAAAAAGTGGGATTTGTGAGGGGAGAAAAAGTCGAGAATTGTGAAGAAAAAGTGGGAATTGTGAAGAAAAAGTCGAGAATTGTGATGGGAGAAAAAAGTGAGAATTGTGAAGAAAAGTGGGAATTTTGAGGGGAGAAAAAGTGGGAATTGTGAAGAAAAAGTGGATTTGTGAGGGGAAAAAAAAAGTGGGAATTGTGAAGAAAAAGTGAGAATTGTGAAGAAAAAGTGGGAATTGTGAGTGGAGAAAAAGTGGGAATTAGTGAGGGGAGAAAAGTGGGAATTGTGAGGGGAGAAAAGTGGGAATTGTGAAGAAAAAGTGGGAATTGTGATGAAAAAAGTGGGAATTGTGAAGAAAAGTGAGAATTGTGAGGGGAGAAAAAGTGAGAATTGTGAAGAAAAGTGGGAATTGTGAGGGGAAGAAAAAGTGGGAATTGTGAAGAAAAAGTGGGAATTGTGAAGAAAAAGTGGAATTTGTGAGGGGGAAAAAGTGAGAATTGTGAAGAGTGAGGAATTGTGAGGAGGGGAAGAAAAAGTGGGAATTGTGAAGAAAAAGTGGGAATTGTGAAGAAAGTGGGAAATGTGAAGGGGAGAAAAAGTGGGAAAGTGAAGAAAAGTGGGATTTGTGAGGGAAAGAATGAAAAGTGTGGGATTTGTGAGGGGAAGGGAATGAAAAAGGATTGAGGGGAAATTGGAAATGAAAAAAGTGAGAATTGTGAAGAAAAAGTGGGAAATGTGGGGGGAAAAAAGTGAGTATTGTGAAGAAAAAAGTGGGAATTGTGAAGAAAAGTGGAATTGAGATGAAAAAGTGGGATTGTGAGGGAGGGAGAAAAAGTGGAATTGTGAAGAAAAAGTGGATTTGTGAGGGGGAAAAGTGGGAATTGTGAAGAAAATAGTGAGAATTGTGAAGAAAAAGTGGGAATTTTGAGGGAGGAAAAAGTGGGAATTGTGATGAAAAAGTGGGAATTGTGAAGAAAAAGTGGGAATTGTGAGGGGAGAAAAAGTGAGAATTGTGAAGAAAAAGTGGGAATTGTGAGGGGAGGAAAAAGTGTGAATTGTGAAGAAAAAGTGTGAATTGTGAAGAAAAAGTGAGAATTGTGAGGAGGAGGAAAAAGTGAGAATTGTGAAGAAAAAGTGGGAATTGTGAAGAAAAAGTGGGAATTGTGAAGAAAAAGGGAGAATTGTGAAGAAAAAGTGGGAATTGTGAGGGGAAGAAGAAAAAGTGGGAATTGTGAAGAAAAAGTGAGAATTGTGAGGGGAGAAAAAGTGAGAATTGTGAAGAAACAGGGAATTGTGAGAAAAAGTGGGATTTGTGAGGGGAGAAAAAGTGAGAATTGTGAAGAAAAAGTGGGAATTGTGAAGAAAAAGTGAGAATTGTGATGGGAGAAAAAGTGAGAATTGTGAAGAAAAAGTGGGAATTGTGAAGAAAAAGTGGGAATTGTAGGAGGGGAGAAAAAGTGGGAATTGTGAAGAAAAGTGAGAATTGTGAGGGGAGAAAAAGTGAGAATTGTGAAGAAACAGGGAATTGTGAGAAAAAGTGGGATTTGTGAGGGGAGAAAAAGTGAGAATTGTAAGAAAAAGTGGGAATTGTGAAGAAAAGTGGAGAATGTGATGGAAGAAAAAGTGAGAATTGTGAAGAAAAGTGGGGAATTGTGAGGGAGAAAAAGTGGGAATTGTGAAGAAAAAGTGGGATTTGTGAGGGGGAAAAGTGGGAATTGTGAAGAAAAAGTGAGAATTGTGACGAAAAAGTGGGAATTGTGAGGGTGAGAAAAAGTGGGAATTGTGAAGAAAAAGTGGGAATTGTGAGGGGAGAAAAAAGTGGAATTGTGAAGAAAAAGTGGGATTTGTGAGGGGGAAAGTGGGAATTGTGAAGAAAAAGTGAGAATTGTGAAGAAAAAGTGGGAATTGTGAGGGGAGGAAAAAGAGGGAATTGCGATGAAAAAAGTGGGAATTGTGAAGAAAAAGTGGGAATTGTAGAGGGGAGAAAAAAGTGAGAATTGAAGAAAAGTGGGAATTGTGCGGGGAAAAAGTGAGAATTGTGAAGAAAAAAAGAAATTGTGAAGAAAAAGTGGGAATTGTGATGAAAAAGTGGGAATTGTGAGGGGAGAAAAAGTGAGAATTGTGAAGAAAAGTGGGGGAATTGTGAGGGGGAGAAAAAGTGGAATGTGAAGAAAAAGTGGGAATTGTGAAGAAAAGTGGGAATTGTGAGGGAGAAAAGTGGGAATTGTGAAGAAAAAGTGGGAATTGTGAAGAAAAAGTGGGATTTGTGAGGGGGAAAAGTGGGAATTGTGAAGAAAAGTGAGAATTGTGAAGAAAAAGTGGGAATTGTGAGGGGAGGAAAAAAGTGGGAATTGTGATGAAAAAGTGGGAATTGTGAAGAAAAAGTGGGAATTGTGAGGGGAAGAAGAAAAAAGTGAGAATTGTGAAGAAAAAGTGGGAATTGTGAAGAAAAAGTGAGAATTGTGAGGGGAGAAAAGTTAGAATTGTGAAGAAAAAGTGGGAATTGTGAGGAGGAGAAAAAGTGGGAAATTGTGAGGGGAGAAAAATGGACAAGCTTCCATAGAAAACAGTTATTTTTAATTGTGATAATATTTCACAGTATTTCTGTTTTTTACTGGAAGTTTTGATTGGTGAGCATAAAAATATTTTTTTCAAAAACATAAAAAAATCAGACCGACCCCAAACGGTAGTGGATGTACTGTATCTAAGATTAGCAATGTCTAAAATTAACATTTTGGTCAAATGAATTAATATAAGAGAAAAGCACTGTGCTAAATGACCTCTGACCTTTCCTCCTCTCAGTTTGACTCTCAGGAAGTTGAGCGTTTGCTGATAGCAAGTGAAGTCTTTGAGAAGGAGGCAAGCCGGCATTTCCCCGACCGGCCCTGTCTCTCCACCGTCATCGACATCAACGGCAAAACCGTGTTCGCCACACGCTTCATACGACCTCTGAACCCCCCGCAGGAGCTGCTGGACGCCTTCCCCAACAGCCCTCAGGAGACCGCGGTCCGTACACACACATACACACACACGTTCTGTGGCACTCCTTCTCTGGTGTCTTTCTGCTCATCCTCCCGTTCTGTTTCTCCTCAGGAGTTAGTTGCGCGATACGTGTCGCTCGTTCCCTCTCTTCCAGACAGTGTGTCATTTGCAGGAGTCTGTGACTTATGGAGCACGTGCGACGTGAGCCGTTTCTCTCATCACTTGCTTCTGTTCTTTGAGTTTGTGTTATATATACATATACATACAGTCAAACCAAAATTTATTCAGACACCTTCAACATTTCTCACATTATCACAGTTTATTCACTATCGTTTAGAAAATGGTAATAAAATATGACAAGAACACAGAGTGATCAGATCAGCTGATATTTCACTGGTTTTGTCCATCAGTTAGACTGTCTCACAGATGAGTTATGTAGAATATCTGTTAAATTTAACTACACAGTTAGATAATACCAGTTTAGCTCAACCGATCACCAAGCAATGCTTTATTTTGTTCAGTCTGTGGTGTAAAAAGGTCGCATTAGCAATTAAAGAAAAAACACTTCAGCAAAAAATGGTCTGGTCAAAGTGTCTGAATCATTTTTGGTCCTAAATTTTTATAAATGTTACTGGTAGTCACTGTATGAAGAATATTTGGGTATAAAATGTCACAGTTTACTTTTATTTTGTTCTCCTCACTTACATAAATGAACTATAGTGTCCTGCACCCACTAGTAACAAAATTCTTAAAAATGATATCCATTGTCTGAATAATTTTTAATTTGACTATATATATATATATATATATATATATATATATATATATATATATATATATTTATGTATGCTCGATGTTTAATTTGTGCTGTTTGTAGCAATTTCTAACGCTACTAGCTGGAGATGAGGAGGAGCATGCTGTTCTGCTCTGTAACTACTTCCTGTCAATGGGGAAACGGGCTTGGCTGATCATAGGATCCGCCATTCCTGAGGTGAGTCTCCATCACAGGCTTCCAAGCGAATCGTGTTTGGCTAATTCACACGGCTCGAGTCCAGTCATTTCAATAGGAATCCACGCAGTCAGAAATGTCACGTGACGATGAAAGATTTCGCATCAGATTCAAGTTGGTCACGCGAATTCGCCACACTGACCAACAGAAAGCTTGGTTTGAACCACAGTGACTTGTGTGTGAGCTGTGCTTCATATGATATGTCGCTACATATTGACAGAAGACAGGGACCGTTTTTTGCAAAATGACCCACTTGCTATGCTAATGTGACCGCATCTGAAAGAATTAGTGGACAATCACATCTTTCTCATCTCTGTGTTAGAGAGACTGACAACAGACATCAGTGGAAATCAGTGGAGATGGGCATGTGTTTTTGTTTGACGCCCGTGTCATTGTTTCAGGGCCCTACGGCGTACGTTTTGACGTATGAGCAGAACCGCTATCTGATCTGGAACCCCAGCACCGGGCAGCACTACGGACAGTACGACATATTCTGCCCCCTACAGGCCATTGGCTGCCTGATCAACTCAGACAACGTTAGTAGCACCACATAAAACTCACACAACTCACCTAATCTGTGCTGAAATACATATTACAATCCATTTAAAACGCACTGCTGTTCAAAAGTTTGGAATAATTAAGATTTTGTATTGTTTTTAAGAGTCTCTTCTGCTCACCAAGACTGCAGTTATATTATTAAAAACACAGTAAAACAGTAATATTGCGAAATATTATTACAATTTAAAATAACTGTTTTCTATGTGAATATATTGTAAAATGTAATTTATTCCTGTGATCAAAGCTGGATTTTCAGCATCATTACTCCAGTCTTCAGTGTCACATGATCCTACAGAAATCATTCTGATATGATGATTTGATGATCAAGAAACATTTCTCATTAATATAAATGTTGAAAACAGAATTTCAAAATGAATCTAACGTGCCTCTCTCAGCAATTATCAACAATAATATAGTGGTGAATAAAGCAAAATGCATTTGGATTCTAGGTTTGCGTCTTGCTTCACACTTGACTGACGTGCATTCTGACACGAGCTTGCTAACCATTCACTCTTTTTTGTTGTTGTTGTAATTATTCTGCTCACTGTAAATTAAAATACGAGGAGTAAAATACGAGGTTGGATGTCTATCGGCTCGCTTTCGGGTTAAACTTTCCGCGACTGCGCAACTGGGTTATAGGTTGCCAGGTTGAGATGACAAACTGGTTGAAATTGTATATGGTGTGTGGATTGTGTGACTATAATGCATTTAATACAAGATCTGGCAACTGGTCAACATTAGACAAACATATTGGTCCGATTATTCATAAAGGAGTTTGGGCCATGCAAATTACGGGAGTTTCCCGGGAGAAATAACAAACCGGGAAGGGTCCAGGAGATAGGGCTAAAAAACGGGAGAAACCCGGGAAAAACGGGAGTGTTGACAGGTATGCTCTAATTTCATTTGATGATGTGAAGTGTAGTGGACATTTCCCGGTCTTATTTATAAACCAGATGAAAACTATGTAGTAGTTTTAAAAGACTGTCCGTTTTCAGAAAAAAAGATCTTTACATTCCGAATAGAGAGAAACATTTGCATTTGTGGAGAGATCTGGCTCTGACACTACAACTACAAACAAAGCACTCCACAAAACCAGAAGTCTCATTAATAGTCAGAAGTGGTCAATTAACTCTTATTTGTGTAGGTTGTGGAAACTATGATACACTACCATTCAAAAGTTTGGGGTAAGATTTTCTTTTTAAAAAAAAGAAAAGAAAAAAATTATTCAGCAGGGACACATTAAATTGATTAAAAGTGACTATTGACAAAAGATTTCTATTTCAAATAAATGTCGTTTCAATGTTTCCACAACTGTTTTCAACATTGATGATCAGAAATGATCACAGGAATAAATGACACTTTAAAATAATATATACACAGAAAACTGTTATTTTGAATTGTAATAATATTTCTCAAATTTACTTTATTTTTGACCAAATAAATGCAGCCTTGGTGAGCAGAAGAGACTCAAAAACGTACAAAATTCTGTCAAAGCTGCATTGAAGTTGATACCAGTGTGTTTTGGCTTTTATTTTATGTGATGTGGTCAAATAGTGTATGATTATTCGTATATTTGTGTCCGTGTGTCTCAGGTGTGGTTTAATATCCAGCCGTACGCTGCACCCGTGAGAATGAGTTTTGATGTCTCTAAGCCAAAGCTCTGGAAACCGTTTTTCTCGCGATCGTTCCCTGATCCCGGCCTCTCTAGTGTGCAGGTGAGGACGGCTCCACCAATCACAGGCCTCCATTTAACATGGTCACACATTGTGTTGTCAAAATTGATTTTGAGTGATGTTTTTCAGCCGGAGGCACTAGTGTACAGACACACGGACAAAGCAGCTGCCGTGGAGTTACAAGACAGGTTAGTTGTAAAAGTCTTGTTTAGACACGCACCGGTTCAGGGGTGTGAACACTTATGCAGTTTTTTTTTTATCTCTTTTCTCTGAAATATGTCACTTTGTTTGTCAGTGGCATTGTCATTTTTACATTAAACGTGCTAAAGGTCTGATATGATTTATCTTTATTTCATGTTTTTTTAGGGATGCACGATATATCGGCCAATATATGTTTATTTTTAATGTTATTATTATCGGCCTGATAAGAAAATTTGGCATATATAAAATAAAGCCGATAAATAATGTATTATTTCCTTCAGCTGAGACACTTCAGATGCGCACTGTTCAACATGATGGTTTTGAATTGCTTGAAATATGATTGGAATCACTTTGAAAAAGGAAAATACAACACAAGTCTGTCATATCGGCTACATAAAAAAAACATCCTTGTAATTGTGTGCTTGGGACATGGATTTTAATGGTGAGACTTTTGTTTTTGTAATCAGGCTCTCAAAAATTATATACAAATTTGGATTTAGATTTATCGGCCAATATATCGGTTATTATCGGCCAAAATTATCATATCCGTGCATCCCTAATTTTTTTACATCACAATAATCAGCTGTTTTAACAGGGGTGTGTAGACTTTACATATCCACTGTAGGTACACATATTCTAGGGCATGTTATGAAATGATATTCATGCAGTAATCATCTGTGCTGTGATGTAGGATAGAGAAGGTTTTGAGGGAGAAGATCATGGACTGGCGTCCCCGTCGCCCCACTCGCTGGAACCGCTACTGCATCTCTACGCTACGCCAGTTCCTGCCAAAATTAGAGCTGAGCGGAGGACGAGAGGTGGCTGAGGAACATCGCCTCGAGCTGCAAAGCCTTCTGGGAGAATACAGGGTGAGTGCTCTTGCTAGAAATAATGCTGTTAAATGTTCCCTGGTTTTGTTGTTTGGACTTTCATTTTGAAGTGTGTTTTCTGTTCCCATCAGTGTTCACGTCCTCTGTTTAGTTCCTGGTATACTTTGTTTCTATAGTTACCCTTGTTTATTGTTGCCATAGTGATTGATTACCCTCACCTGTTGCTAGTTAGCCTCTCGTTATCCTGCGTATTTGTTTCCCTTGTTCAGTGTCTGATGTTGTTGTCCTTTGTGGATGTATCGTGTGCGTCGTTATCAGTTGTTTTTGCCTGACTTTCCCTGTTTTTGGATTTCCCTGTGTTTGTCTACCTCTCCCTGTCCCGTGAATGGATTTACTCTTGTTTTGTTTGTGTAAATAAATGCTTATGTTGCAATCCTGATCTCCGTCTCTCTGAAACATGATGATGATATTTAATCATACATGTTAATTGTTCTGTTTCAGATATCTGGGTTTCCCCTGCACCTTCCTTTCTCAGAGATTCGGCCAATCATTGAAGCCGTTCACAGCACAGGGGTTCATAAGGCCGAAGCGCCAAACGTCGAGTTTGCCCTGGCGGTCCACGTGCACCCGTACCCCGGTAACGTGCTCTCCGTCTGGGTCTACATCGCCTCCCTGCTCAGTGCACACTAGATCTCAGCAGAGCAATAATTTAAAGACTTCTAGATGTGCTGTATATGAAATCAATGTCATACATTTTTGATTTTGTAGTGCTCCTGTGCCTGCCAGTGTGTTTTAACACTACGTCTACTAATACTAGTTATCTTATTTATTTAAGAAACTCAGGCTATGATGTTATTTATATGTGATTTTAAAACTCTTATACATTTATGTTTTTCGTGCTTGTACTGAACCGATTTGTATGAAATTATTTTAGACCATTTTTATTACACTAGATTGCTAAGTTTGTACTTTTTTCCCTAGTATCGTTCTTTTAGGGTGAATCTCACAAAACCCACCAAGAACATGTCTAGGTCATATTGCACTTTCATATTTTCTTTTGATAATGCGGTGTAAAATATCACCTGAATATGTTCTTTACAGTTGAATATAGATATTTTTATATTTTAACTGTACTGGTTCAAGCTGAGGTAAGCACACTACTGAACTGATTCAGTTGATTGTTGAGGCACAAGTAAATGTTGAAATAGTACATTATGCAATATTTGTGCTACAGAATAAAACGGTGCAGTTGCTTTTAACTGTTCTCTGCTTTGCATGTGAAATTGTAAATCTTTCGAGAGACTCTTTAGTACAGAGAGATGTTATCACTGTGTGTGACTGATGTATTCGTCTGCCTCAGACAGACAGACACGGATCTGTCAGCTGTTATCAGCTGTGTTTGGCTGGAACTTGTTGGGTCTTGCAGGTGTTTTTGGGTTATTAGTATCAGTGTGTTTATTTCAGGCTTATCAAACTTTGTGAACTTCCTGATGACAGTTTTACAGCAAGAGGCTTCACTCTTTACCTGGACACTTCATAGATACTGTGTGTTTGGCTCCTCTTTTTCCGAGGATCAAAATCTTGCTTTTTCAAATATTACCTTTATTATTGGTGTGTTTTATAGCTGTTTGTGAATGTAAAACGTCTGCAAAGTTTTAAATATCAAAGTCCATAACAAATAAAGTTTTTGTCTCCTAACAGAAAAAAATTCCCAATTCTGAACTGCCGAGACCAATCACAACAGACTGATCCATCTGACCAATCAGAGCACATTAGACCAATCACAACAGACTGGGCCATCTGACCAATCAGAGCAGAGTAGACCAATCACAACAGTCTGGGCCGGCTGACCAATCAGAGTAGACCAATCACAACAGACTGATCCATCTGACCAATCAGAGCACAGTAGACCAATCACAACAGACTGGGCCATCTGACCAATCAGAGCAGAGTAGACCAATCACAACAGACTGAGCCATCTGACCAATCAGAGCAGAGTAGACCAATCACAACAGACTGGGCCATCTGACCAATCAGAGCAGAGTAGACCAATCACAACAGACTGGGTCATCTGACCAATCAGAGCACAGCAGGTTCGTGGAAAGGCGGGGTTTAGAGAGACTGAATCTTCGAACAAACCATTTTCAAACACTGAGGAAAGGAGTGATGCATGTAGATCTGTCATGGGAGACCTACCAATCAAAACGGGAAGCTTTTAAAATAGCGTAATAGGAAACTTTGGTGAAACATGACTCTTGAATGAAACGATTGAGATCAGACAGAAATGACAGATCTGCAGAGCTGTAGGTGCTACACACAGTCTGAAACAGCAGTTTATGTTTTTTTCCGGTGTTTAGGAATAATGCGCCTTTCCTGCTTCCTCTTTATTACCTCAGCGAGTAATATTTAGGTATTCATGTGTCCGACCTCAGAACGTTGTGGAAATTCAGAACAAGTTGGTTTTTGTCCTGAGGAGGATATTTTGAGGAAGTTGCGGTTGTTTTCTCTTTACTCTCAGAAGATCAAGGAATCGTATGATTCTTCATGACAAGTGCTCTTTAAAGACGTGACCTGCACTGGAATGCTCTCAGATCAGACCTGAGCTCTGTAGAGCTGCGTCCTGCTTTCATAATGTGCTCGAAATCCCCCCTTCCTCTCGCCCCGCTTCTCTGTGTTAAACACAGACAGCACAGAAAAAACATTGGTACAAACTCTGAAAGCACAACAACCACTCAAAAATAGCCAGAAAAGAAACCACTAGGGGATATCAAGCATTGCACTGAGATTATTACTAGGTTAAAGTAATGTAATCACCACTAGATGGCTCCTCTTCATCATATGAGTTTAATTTATCCGCTCAAATCTGATGTTTACCGCGCTAAAGGACATGACCGCAGATCACAGCTGTATCAGATCAGGCCATTAGATACCAGACACATGACCATCATGAGTACTGGAGTACAGGAAAGCGTGGTCATTGGTTCAAGCTGTAAAATAAAAAATTATCTCAGAGTTTTGTCAAATATTTTTAATTTCATACAGTACAGGCCAAAAGTTTGGACACATTACTATTTTTAATGTTTTTGAAAGAAGTTTCTTCTGCTCATCAAGCCTGCATTTATTTGATCAAAAATACAGAAAAAAATGTAATATTGTGATATATTATTACAATTTAAAATAATTGGTTTTCAATTTATTATACTTTAAATTATCATTCATTTCTGTGATGCAAAGCTGAATTTTCAGCATCATTACTCCAGTCTATCACATGATCCTTTAGAAATCATTCTAATATGATGATTCATTATCAAAGTTGGAAACAGTTCTGCTGCTTAATATTTTTTTCATAACCTGTGATACTTTTTTAGGATACTTTGATGAATAAAAAGTTTTTTAAAAAAGCAAATGTTTTAAAAATAGAAATCTTTTGTAACAACAATATACACTACTGGTCAGTCATTTGGGGTCAGTCATTTTTTTTTTTTTTGGGAAATAAATCAATACTTTTATTCAGCAACGATGTGTTAAATTGATTAAAAGTGATAGTAAAGAAGATTTATATTATTAGAAAATATATATATATATTTTTTTAATAAATGCAGTTCTTTTTAACCTTTTATTCATCAAATATATTAAGCAGCAGAACTGTCCAACACTCATAATAAATCAGAATATTAGAATGATTTCTAAAGGATCATGTGATAGACTGGAGTAATGATCCTGAAAATTCAGCTTTGCATCACAGAAATAAATGATAATTTAAAGTGTAATAAACTGAAAACCAATTATTTTAAATTGTAATAATATATCACAATATTACTTTTTTTTTTTTTTTTTTTTTTTTTTGATCAAATAAATGCAGGCTTGATGAGCAGAAGAAACTTCTTTCAAAAACATTAAAAATAGTAATGTGTCCAAACTTTTGGCCTGTACTGTATACGTTCGGGCGCAGATGGATGAAATAACCACTCTCATCCATCCATACATAATGTCACAGTTTCCCTTTGTTTGGACTTTGGACATTAATGACATTCAAAACGTTTAGAGTCAGTAAACTTTTTATTACTTTTTATTATATATTTATCAAATAACAATGTCATTCATGTCGCTTCAAATCACCAACTCTCATTTTTAACTGCAAATCAGTGTGAACGGGCCTCCGGTGTGGAAAAGAGAGTGTGTTGCTGCGCCGTCTGGTTATGGACACGGTGTAAGCTTCAACACGTCACTTGAGCATTGAATCATAAAGCATTGCACGGCATTTCCGTGGAGCCTCGGAAGATTCTCTTGAACTCATTGTTCTCTGGCATCTGATCAAACACAGCAGAATGAAAATGAAATAACTCTGTTGCTGTCATTATTCTGATGCAAGAGCAGCAGCACTGCTCTCTTTCATGTCTGTTTGGACACAAATAAGTGTATGTCTGTTATTTCCCTCAGGAATGTACGAATGGAGTATAGACAGCATCTCATGTATGTCAATGAAACAAGAATGAAATTGCTGAAAAAAACAGCCCTTGTTTGGATACACTGTATATTCTGACCGAACTATAGCCATTCAGATGTAATCTGCAGAATCTTTCGTTGTTCCTCTCTGATTTTTTGGTCAAATGTGCTCTTATACATGTTTGGTTGAAAGTGTTCTTCTTCTTGCTAGGGTGTTCTGTGTGGTTTCTAGGTGGTTCTTCCTGACCCGGGTCTAAACAGTCCATCCCCAAGTCTCTTTAATATTCTGATTTTGAGATATTACATGGGTCCCTCCTTCATCGCTTAAATTACACATTTAAAGTATATTTAGAAAAAAGGTGCTGACACTAAAACCATTCATGCTGTAAAATTACCCAACAGAACAGGCAACTTTTATGTCTATCATATAAACCAGGGTTTCTCAAACTCGGACCTAGCTGTGGGTTTCTAGTGATTCTGAAGACATTGATTAGCTTGCTCAGATGTGTTTGATCAGGGTTGGAGATAAACTGTGCAGGACAGTGGCCCTCCAGGACCGAGTTTGAGAAACCCTGATATAGGCGTTTGATAAAGCAGTTCCTCCGAGAGCCAAAAGGAGGCAGCAGTGAGCTACAGCACTAAACGCCACATGCAGCACTGCAGTTCTTTATATTACTTCATTTGAATGCCGCTGCTGTGTTTGCACGAATGTGTGTGAATGTCATTCCATCAGATGTCTATGTATGTGTGCGAGGTTGTAGATTATCCTGCCGAAGGCGTCATTGAGATGTTGCGGTCATGCGTGAAGTCAGATGGTGAAAGCCGGCATTGTGTGAGTCCAGCCTGAAACTTCGAGTCTAAATCTGGGCTTCGAGGAGGAACTCACTGGCCCTGAAGAGAGCATGTTTCTCTGCTGAGCGCTACTGTCGGGTCACGCTGGACATGACCGGACCACAGCAAACCGTGACGAGAGAGATAAAGGAAGTGCAGAATAGTGGTTGGGTTGTGCTGAGTTTGGAAAGTCCCCTCTTTTCCCCTCAGAAGTGAACATCACACTGACCTTAGCATAGTCACACACAAACAAAAATCATGGTAAAAATATTAATTATTGGGTTTGGCTACCCAATCACAATGCCACAGAAATCTAAATCCATCAACCAACAAAATGTCCTGTCGCTCATCATGGCTGGATAGAACTTTTAACTTTGCCTTCCATAAAAATCCTATTTTTATGAGTAATGCAATACTGTTATGTTGGCAATCTACAGTACACTGTAATGCATTTACAGTGCAAAATTCTGCAGACCCTTTGAGAGCAGGACAAAACCTGTCTATTCAATCTAAAATCAAACAAGTTTAATTTAGCTATCATCTGCAGATAATTGTTTGGAAATATCCAAACCATAACCATATGACCCCTACATGCATAAACCCATGCACAGATTTATACCATCACACTTGCATACACATGTAAACAAACACAAATGTACAGGCATATTTGTGCACACTATTACACGGACACAAATGATATCTGAAGCAATCATTCTCACCCAATCTAGCTTTACACAGATAAAGTCCTCTCGTGTGATCTGTGGTTCTTCTATAGAGGCCTGTTGACTCCTGGGTGATCTGGAGACCAGACCAGGGACTCTCCTCCGCTCCTCCCCACAGTGCTGCTCGCTTTATAGGCCACACAACTCTTCTTTGTTGCTGTGATTTATGGAGCTCCATCTGTTACTGCTACTGCTCTATTCACAACCAGGTATGTGTGCATGGAAAAAAACGAGGCTTGAGCTACTATTACTGTGAGGGATTGGGAATGAGGAAAGAATTTTTGAGAATTTGAAATAAGTGTGCATGTTTATGTGTAGGCCAATCGAGTGTGTGTTTTTGCATATTAGGGAGCGCTATGTTACCTGATGCCTCAATGTGTTCTCATTGTGTTCTTTTAAATGTAACCTGCAATGATTCAGAGAGAATGTGTGAGGTGCATTCATTCACTTGATACTCTGATGCTGAGAGATACTGCGCGATACTCTGTGTGTGTGTGTGTGTGTGTGTGTGTGTGTGTGTGTGTGTGTGTGTGTGTGTGTGTGTGTGTGTGTGTGTGTGTGTGTGTGTGTGTGTGAACCCACAAAGAGCTCTATTTAATGTGTGAATGAGGGCTGATTGCACCTGAGTCAGTTTCCTACTGACCAACAGAGTCGTAATTGTTAGATTTTTTTCAGTCTGCATTCTTTGGCTGTGGTCTTGATTACCATCGCACACATTTCCCGGGGCTCTTGTTTTGAGATTCGTTCATTCTCCTTTTCCCTTCATCTGTTGGATATGTTTCGGCTGAGTGACACCATTAAGAGAGCATGTGGGAACGTGGACATTTTAGTTACTGTAGTAGAGAAAGAGATTCTTGAACTCAAGCATCAGTCAGATTTAAACACCTGTAATATTAGGTATAAAAATGAGAGTACGGCAGGAATGAGCCCCTGCCCATTTAATAGTGAAAGTGAACATCGCCCTGTGTAATGAGATTTCCCCCCCTACCCACCCCCCTGGGAGGCGATTTCTACCAAGGGGGAAAGTACCTCTGATAATTTGAGGAAAGGACAATGAGAATTGGCGAGTGGAATTTCCCCCGGACATTCGGGTAAAAAAAAAAAAAAAGGAGATGGTGTGCATCCACTCGGATTTGTTCTTCACCTCTGCGAAGAAGCTGAGTATTGCTGGCGATAACAGGGCATCTCAGCAGTCTCTCGACCTGGGCACGGATAAGTGCAGAGAGCTTTTCCTGGGCACTTTAGCTAAAAGAGCAGCTTTCTCCCATAAGAGCTAAAAGCAAGGATAGAGGGAGTCTTTTTAAAAGATGTCTTTCTGCCTGTTTCTCTGGTTGCGGTCGATTTCTCTCATCATCGGACTGCGCCTCGCCTAGGTTTGGGTCGTTCCCACACTGAGAAAGAGTTTGTGGATGGTTCATGTCCTCATTTTGAGAACATGACCATGGCAATGTTGCGGTCGCGACTCACTTTCCTAGTCAGAGAAGGAGTCACCTCCGTCGCTCCCCACCCCGGTCCTTCTGCAATGCACAAGGCGGCCACAGCAAACACTGAGGGCGGCAACAACAGGAGCATTTCCACCGGGTCACAGAACGCCGCCACCTGGCGAAATCATCCTAGGCTCCCGTCCAGGGCCTGTAAGTTCACTTCGGTTACAGTTGGAGTTTACAGAGCAAGGTAGATGTTCAAGTACACCCACAGCCACAGGGTAGGGATGCACTGCCTCCTGAAATGGCGTCAGGCTCATCAGAACGGTCAGTTCGCCAGGCACCCGGCCAGGTTCAACAGTGTCCTCTTTACCTCGGTGGCAGGCAAAGACGCCCCTGTCCAGCGTGTGGAAATTGCGGTCCTCTTGGCTAAGGACACAATAGAGCCTGTCCCTCCAGCCGAGATGAAGAAGGGATTTTACAGCGAGTTTGAATCGGGCCCTGCAAAGCCTCCCGTCTAAGATGTAAATGCTGAAGCACTTTTTGACATGTGTTTGCCAACTAGATTGGTTTGCAGCGAAAGACCTGAGGAACGCGTACTTTCATGTCTCGAGTTTTACCTCAACACAGACCTTTGGTTTGGTTTAAGGGTCAAGCATACCAGTACATGGTCCTCCTCTTCGGGCTGTCGCAGAGGTGGCGCTTGCACCGCTAATTATTATCCGCATTCTCAATAATCTTTATGACTGGCTGATCCCAGCTCATTCTTGAGATTTATTGTGTGCACAGGGACCTGGTGCTCAGACAACTCAGCCGATTGGGGCTTCAGGTCAACTAGGAAAAGAGCAAGCTTTCCCCAGTGCAGAGAATGTCCTTTCTCGAAGGGAGTTGGACTCAGTCACCAACCCAACACGGCCAGTCAGTGCTGGATTGCCTAAAGTCATTCAGGTGAAAAACTGCGGCCCCACTAAAACAATTTCAGAGGCTCCTGGGACATATGAAGTCCTCAGCGGCCATAACGCCGCTCGGGTTGATGTGTATGAGACCACTTCAGCACTGGCTTCACACTTGAGTCCTGAGATGGGCATGGCGCCCGCTATATCTGGCTATCACACCGATCTGTCACCGTATGTTCAGCCCTTGCATTTCTACAGGCTGGGATTCTCCTAGAACAAATGTCCAGGAATTCAATGCCAAGCACAGAATTCGTGAAGTACGTCCATTTCAGGTCAGCCTGTGTACTTTTTGGCGAGGGGCTCCATATGTAGTGATTCCCTGATGGTAATCCAATATGATGTATTGTCCACAGCACGGTTTTGCTGACGTTAAACTTGTGTATTCCCCTAGACAGAGCTCCGCTCTTCCATCAGTTGCTGTTTTTTGTAGACCTCCTCCCTTTTCAGGTAGGGACTTACCACAGAGACTTCTTTCCACGTGTGGAACTTCCCAGTTGGTAAGTCCGTGTGATGTTTTCTCCACATGTTAACCTCCTCTCTGGCAGGATGTGGTCTCCGTAGTGTTATTTCTCCTTTCTCCGTTCTTTCATCGACGTGACTTACAGATGGTGAACTTCCTGGTTACTATTGTAATCTCCATTCCCTGTTGGCCACAATGCTGTCCTTTCTCCTACCTAATAGGAAGAGCACTTCCCCAGTGCTAATTTCTGAGCTGCAGAGCTGTTAAAAAAAGGAGAAAAGGTTCTATTCGCATTGTAAGTACTGCCTCTTCTGTCCCCGCGTGGTACGAAGGACCACACGGCCTGCGTTGGGGGTAGGTTAGTAGGGGTGTGCATTGGCACTGCCCTCACAATTCGATTCGATTACGATTCACCAGGTAACGATTCGATTCAATTCGATTCTACGATGCATTGCGATGCATCAAAATTCTACTGCACACAACAAGGCAAATTTTTCATCAGTCATGAGGCAATACAAGCAGTCAGATATTGAACAACAGATTTTATTGGCTGCTATGTGTGTATTATCACTCTCCTGTATCTTTGATATAAATGTCATTAAATAAAATAAAATTGAATGGTACAGGGTATTGGATATGGCATTTTCAAACCTGAAAAAGAAAACATAAATCACTGCTGTCAGTGCTTTGAATGAGAAATGTTTCTCTTCTCTCTGCTTGAGAACCATTTGAAATTAAATTTCAACTTTATTGTCCAACTCGAGGCCAGAAAATAAACAGTGTAGGGGTGTAACGGTTCAAAAAATTCAAGATTCGGTTCAATACGATACACTTGTGTCACGGTTCGGTTCGGTACGTTTTCGATACAGCAAAAAGAAAAATGCCAGAGAAATTTCCTTGATTTTTTTTTTTATTCTTTTTTTATTTAAAACTAACATCATAAAGTATGATATTTTTTTCTTTGAGCAATGATGGAGCTATAATTGACTCTTCTTAGGAGCATATAAAACAAAACAGCTCCTTGGAAAAAATTAAATGTAATATTTTGTGCTTATAAACAAAATTTAATTTTAGTTCAGATTAACATTTGAGGGCAGCAATGTTATTCATAATGTCGAAATAAATCCGACATAACGTTACTTGAAAGCATTATAGCCTACTATTCCTGCCAAACTTCCAAAGTTGCAGTTAGTGTTACTACAGTAAATCCATGGTGAATGTTGCTGATCTGTGGACACTGGATAGTTCATTCATGTCACAATGTTTCTCCCTGGTTTCCACGTCAGCGCTGTTTGATCTGTTAATAACGGAGAAATGTGAATGTTTCTCATTAGATCTCGCAGCGATGTTATTACTTTAGTGGCGAATTCAAATGTTTTCTTCACTGGATCTCTTAGCGCTGTGTAGTAGATCGTAGATCGGCTCGCGCTGCTTTGGTCCACTCCAAACTGATAAACAGTCCGTCATGAGTAGCTCAGTTTCGTTCCGCTTACATTGCGTTTGCCATTTGATGTTGTGGTCGCGCCAGCGTCTACATTATGAGCGCGTTCGCGACGCGCTTACATTTGAAATAACCGTTCGGTTTGAAAATGCGTGCCTTGTACCGAACGGTTTAATACGAATACGCGTACCGTTACACCCCTAAAACAGTGACATAATCGATTATGGCACTTTACCGCATCGATGCTGAATCGTGCATGCCCCGCATTGCGATGCATCGCCGAATCGATTATCGTTGACACCACTATAGGTTAGGTTAGGTTACGATGTTGTGAGTGCACTGGTTACCTGGCACGCTGTAGCTTGCCCACATCTGCCCCGCCAAAACCTCAGTTTTAACCTAACTCAGTTCAGCTGTTCTGACGCTTTCCACAGGGACCCCTAGTGTCAGTATAGCGACACAACATCAAAGTGACTGACAGATGGTGAACTTCTTGGTTACTATTGTAATCTACATTCCCTGATGGCCATAATGCTGAACTACCTGCTGAAGGGCCGGGACTTTTTTTAATCCCCTTATGTGCGGTGGCACATGCAGATTCCACTCGTAAATTCTCATTGGCCGTTTCTCAAAGTATCAGAAGTCTTTGGGGCACCCAAGGGTGACACCCAGTGTCAGTACATCAACACAACGTCTTGTTCCCGGAGGTTACTTTAGTAACCAAGGCGTTATCAACATCACAAATCTAGTAAAGCTTTTCATATTTTCATTTTTTTTTTTTAAGTTTAATATACATTTATAATGCTATACTTTGTGTTATATTACCTTATATAAATTAATCTATGCTGCTGCAAGGGTGTTTCTAAAACAGTGGCTGAGGGACTGACGGATTTGACATATTTTTCTCTTCTGATTGCTCTAATCAATCTCTCAATATTTTTCCTGGAAACACTTTAGATTAGGGAACACATATTCACTATTAACTAGGAGGTTTCCCTCAATAAACTCCTAATTACTGCTTATTGATAGTACTTACTAATGATTATGTTTAAGTATGGGGTAGGGTTAAGGGATGCAGAATATGGTCATGCAGAATAAGGCATGAATATGTGCTTTATAAACACTAATAAACAGCCCATTTGCTAGTAATATGCATGTTAATAAGCAACTATTTAAAGGTGAACTAAGTAACTTTTTTACCTTAACTGAACAGCTTCGGAGTCATTGGAATGGTTATATTACTTATTTCGGGTTGAATGGTGGTCGTTTCGCACCCCCCTGGTGCCCGTGAGCGGAAAATCCGCACTTGCAACTTTGAGCCGGCGGGCCGCCGGCCGCCACGTCAGGAAGTATTGCGTGATATCAGGTCTCGCGATGTAAACAATTGCTTTACGGCCAAAAGAAATCTGCTAAAATGCTGTCATTATTGCGCTCCCTCACGCTGTCCGAACCCGAATGAAGAAGACGTTTTAAAGAATGTCCCATCTGCTTTGATGTCGTTGATCTATAGCTTCTGGTGTCTGAGAATCGCCAACGAGTTTTTACAACAGTGTTGTCAAATATCTATTCCGAAGCTGTGGGGGGAGCTCTAGAGATAAACCTGCGAGCAAAAAGCGAGAATACAGCGAAGAAATCCCGAAACTACCAAGCGGGAAGGAAGTCGACCAGAAGTTGAAGCCGGCCGCGTGCCACCATCTTGTAGCAGAACTTCACCTGCTGTTAGCATCCCATTGACTCCCATTCATTTTGGCGTCACTTTGACAGCGAATAACTTTACATCTGAGGCGTTTGAAGACTCCATTTGTCCATTATTTATTTCTAAAGAAACACGACAATGTATAAAATGCTCCATTACCTTGTAGCTTACGTTATGGCCCCGTAAAAACAGTTTTTGTAAAAGTAGGCTAACGATTGCGTCATAACCACGCGACTCTCTGTCGCACAGTAGAGAGATTACCGTATGGACAGGAGGAGAAGCTCGCGGGCAATCGGGGAGACGTGGAGGCAAAATGACAAAATAATTAATCAGAATACCTAGCAAAAGTTTCTCCTGCTCCTAGCCCATGGACACCTCATACTCACACTCTCCGTCTCTGCAAGTTTCGGAAGGGAATGATTCAGATTTCTCATGCCACAGCCACTAGAAGACAGACGGGTTGCTCACGTCACATCTACGTCGTCAAGCTCAGTGTGAGTCTGCGCGTCAGGAACGGAAGTCCTAAAAAATCGCTGAAAATGGGCTTCACTTGTCTCAATTGAGTTCCAATGAGATGACTCTGTCCATTTCTTATACTGTCTATGGAAACTACTGAGCCCCGCTTTAATAGTGGATATGTTCCCTAATCTAAAGTGATACCTTTCCCCCTCTTTTGGAAAGTCGTGGAAATGCTATCATGGATTTTAATTTTTATTTATTTTTTGGTATTGGAGCAAATGGGAATACAAAAATTAAACTTGCTGTCGTCTCCGATTCACCACTATAGAAGTTTACCAAACTAAGACAAATTATGCTGAGAACGCTGAAATTGTGAAAAGGGTCTATCGCTTCTTTCATTGGGGAGACAAAAACTCTATCTGCACTTTATCTGCACTTTGATCTTTGAAACTTTGCCGACATTTTACGTTCACATTCAGGAGCACTTTACATTTCTGCAGAAATTAAAAACATTATTATACAATATTATACAAGAGGAGCATTCAGGTCAATGTACTGTATGTACAAATTTGTTTTTAATGTATTATTTAAATTAATTAATTAATAACACTTTACAAACATTTAACATTTAATTTAACATTTAACACATAATTTAACATTAGTTAATACAAATACAACTGTTCATTTTTAGTTCATGTATGGTCAGGTCCATTAAATATTAACAGATACATCTTTTGATTTTAATAATGTATTAGTAAATGTTGAAATTAACCTTAACTGTCATGAACACAAGGAGGTGGTGTATCACTGGCCCCCGCTGCCCCCCATCACTCACGTGTGTGTGTGTGTGTGTGTGTGGGTGGGTGTGTGTGCACGCTCTGCATGTCTCTGGGCTAATTAGCCTGTGTGCTAATTACAGCGCTAACTTTAGCACTGCCGGCAGCTCGGGTCTAATCTGGGGCGGGCTGTGGGACAACCTGTCCCTGAGTGTGTGTGTGACGCACTCGCCCAGTTTAAAAAGATCTAGTTCTATCATCGGGGGATTCTGACACACACACGGCTGCAGGGCAAAATGAAGAGGAGAGAACGATGATAAATGGTGGAAGTTTTTGGAGGTGTGTGTGTGTGTGTGTGTTGTCCTGGTAAACCCTACGTTATGGGGACAAAATGTCCCCAAAGATGGCAGTATCTGAAATCCTTGTTCTTTGGGGACATTTGGTTCCCATGAGGAAAACAGCTTATAAATCATACTAAGATGTGTTCTTTGAAAATGTAAAAATGCAGAAAATTGTCTGTGAGGTTGGTAGGTTTTGGGTTAGGGGATAAAATATACAGTTTCTACAGTATAAAAATTGTTATGTCTGGAATGTCATTTTACATGAAAAACATGAAAACCCACGTTTTATGGTTGGGGTGTGTGTGTGTGTGTGTGTGTGTGTGTGTGTGTGTGTGTGTGTGTGTGTGTGTGTGTGCACGTGTGTGCGTTTAATCTCGCTAACTTCACTTTTGTTGATGTCTTCAAGGTTAAAGTGATTCATAAATATTGTAAATTATACCTTTTAAAGATTTATTTTAGGATTAGGTTTAAGGTTTGACGCAGTCATTGTAATTAGCTTTATATCAAAATGTGTGTGTGTGTGGTGATAATGTGCCTTTTTCAGGTAAGTCAAACCTTTTCAAATGTCATTTCACAGTTTCACACTGACCCAGCATCAACTGAAGAGTGCGAGACATTTCACAAAGCAAAGCTGAATGTGATCACATTTCTTACTGCTTGCCGGAGGTCACAGGTAACTGATACCAGATATATTAGAGATTAGCAGCACAAAACCTGGTGAGGATGCACAGATCAGTGAAAGAGAGAAGCTTGGAGGGAGGGAGAGGTATTTGAAACTCTCTTCAGTTTTACAGCACACTTTGGCCAGCTGAAGAGACACACAGAGAGTGTGCAAGGGGTCTTTTTTTCGGGCTGTGTTCTTTGAACAGGTACCATGATACTACATGTATTTGTACTTGGTAACGTTTTACTGCTGTTTTGGGGACATGTATTCTATTTATGTTATTTTTGTGGACAATAACCATGGTATTGGACCCAAAGGTGTTACTTAAATTGGAGTTCTGACAGATAGATTGGCAGTTCAAAGGTGTGTTGGTGTGCGTTTCCCGTACAGTACAGTAGTAACTCACTGCCTAACTACTATGCATCGTTGGAGATATTATCGAGCCAATAATGGCTGTTTCCCAAAACTGTTGGAACTGTTGCACATCTGCCATTTGTACAACACACCACGTTGATTCAAGAATACAGAACTGTTGTTGAACAGTACTGACATCTGCTAATTTATCTGTTAGAGACTGAATTTAAGTCAGATTATTACTATAATGAACATCTGATGGATATTCTGCCATTTTTATTCTCTGTTGTTTTGCTTTATTTCCAGATGTCTGATTTCATATGTATTCCATCTTGTCTAGGGTTCACATACACACACTTCTGAAATGGTGCGTTCGTTCTCTTGGCAAACTAAAATACTCTGAATGAAATGTATATCTATATGGAATTAAAGATATAAATTGTGTGCTGCATGTTAGCTTATTTTGCTCAAGAGCAAAGTCCACATACTAACAAGAATGTATATGCTCTTTGAAAATGTGTGTTGGAATCGTGCTTATGGGAAACATCATAATCGTTGAATTGTGTTGGTAACAACGAAACTTGCAATCATAGTTGGCTAACGATGCTTTTTTTGTGATACGCACCCCTGGTTTTGATGTCAAAAATGTGAATTAGTGGGATGTGCATATTAATTAGGTTATGCACTAATTATTTGACATGATCTTCGATATAAAAGTAGGTTCTCATCACAATGATTTGAGGTAACAATTATTCATTTTGCCCCATTCAAGAGCTCTGATGAACTTGGGACCTATTTCATTTAATTGACCAAATTCACTCCAACATCAACCACTGTCTTTCCCGGGGTTTTGTGGATTAGTGGATAAATGTTGGGTTGAGCAAATACTTGATGGTCCAATGGTGTTGTTTGTGTTGAAGGGATTCTGAACGTGTACTGACTGAACTGACTGCTGTACATCATGGACGTATCCTATATCAGGACTCAGGATTGGGGACACATTTGCATTTTGTTCTGTGATTTCACTAGAATGTCTAGCAAGCCAGAAAGCATTTGGAGAACTGAAAGAATGAAAGAGATTGGAGCATGTGTCTGCAGGGACAACCACAATATCTAATCATACTGGCAGTCATAATGTAATTCCACACGAGGGATTATAACAAAGGTGTTTGAATTTTGGCCTATCTGTATAGTGTCTAGTAACAGGATGTGTTGTGAGAATGTGAAAGCATTGAAAGTTAAAACGCTGTGCGCCAGACAGAAGCCGAGCTGATGGGGATAACAGACGTCCAGGAGAAACCTCCTTCAGCTGATGGGGAAAACAGATGAGACATGACAGAATAAGGAGTGAGGTCAGGAGGGAAACACTGATATATGAAGGAATAGAGAGGTTAAAGTAGCCGAGGAAGAGGCTGATTAGTCACAGTTTCATTCCTCCCAGTGGGGTGATGTCATCATTCAAGGTCAAGCCTGTGTTTCCCTCTGATGCGAGGGCGAAGGAAAGCCAGACAACGACAACAAAACTCCCTTTTGGTTGATGCTAGAAACTGCGTCAGCAGCTGATCTTAAATGTGATATAAAACATCTGTGTCGTATATTCTTGTTAATATAAAACCATTTATTTATTCACTCATTTATTAGTGCTGAAAGTATTGGGATGTAGGTCGACATACGCAAGGTTGGTTTCGTTTTGTTCTGAAATGTGTCGTAAAGCAATTCATAACACCAGAATTACCCGAAACAATTTGTCCCAGGAACTTGTTTCCCCAGACCTGTTGCTGTCTGCATTTCCAATGGTGGTTGAAAGGAAATGCTGCGTGGAGGCATCCAATCAACATGCGGCGTGAACTCAACCAATCAGCATGTTCAGCGCCCAAGTCCCACTTCCGAAAGTTCCTGAACTTTGAAAAAGTACTACCTCTTGAGCAGGGACTCTTTGAAGGGGCCATTTTTGAGTACCACCCCAAAGTCCCTAGTTCCTGGGGGAAGTTCCTGTGGTGGAAACACGGCTTGTGTGTCACATTCTCAGTGTTACCACAAAGGGTGCTATAGGGCGCATTAGTGGAAACCATCATCCTCTAGGCATCGTCACAAATTGGTAAGTAGTAGGCCTACCATGTTACCAAAAGGGATCAATACCATCCATTCAAAGCAAGTAACATTTTTATACGCCATGTTTTGTGAACACTGGAAGCCAAGTTTTCTTCAATACTGAGTGTATAATGTGAATTATAGATGAAAACAAACAGCATCAAACAAACCCCATTACCGTAAATACAAGTCCGTGAAGAGCAAAAATTCAGAATTCAGAATTCAAATTTCAGTCTTTTGTAGCACACACAGACATCCAAACATTAGCCAACATAAACACATGGATCTCACTGACAGTCGTCTTCCGAAATTTTTACTTGAAGTAATCCACAGAAATGTGAATCCAAGAAATAGGGACAGAAAATCAGAAAATTCTGGTCCTTGATTCTGATTGGTTGAGCTGGTTTTGAAGCCGTTGTAAATTACTCTATAAACATACACCTGTGACTGCGTTAACCAGGTACAACTATTTTTAAAAAGCAATAAGCCCTGTGAAGCCATGATTCACAGTGAATGTAGAACAGCCGAGTGGGTTTTAGGCGACTCCTCTCCACGGCTAACAATGCCCTTAAAGATGAACTGAACTGAAAAAAATATTTTTTTATAACGTGTTGTTTATGACAATTAAAAGTAAATTACACTAAAAAAAATTATTAAAAATATCAATATAGCTTTTTTTTAAAGCAACACAAAAATTGCGTTTGTTAGTATAAGAACGCTGGCAATTCTGATGACGTCACTGGAATGGTAGGACCTGCGAAGGTATATGGCAGCTGCAACTGCAGGTCCTATACACACGAAAATGAGTCATTTTGGTTACGTGTTTGAGCCTGTGAGGGACAGGCCAGTAGTACTGACTACCACCACAAGGAGGACGATCAGTTTCAGGCTCCAACTACAGTACAGGATCGTTTGGGGGGAGCGGCGCGCGCTGTATCGATTCGCCTCACTGATCAAGTGCAAAAGAAACTACGAGCATGCAACGCCGTTACGTTGTAAATTACACGAAATAAAAGTAATGCAGGTATGATCCAGATTGTATTTGCAATGTACATAGTCAATTATTAATGGAGCAATAGTGGTTCATGGTGTTATAAGAGGGAAATGTGGTGGGAGGTTGGAGGGCTGTAGTAGCCTGTCATGCACTCTCATTTATTGTATACAAGCACATTATGCATTTTATTAAATAGAGACTGCTTATATATGTCGTGTGCATTTAGAGAAAAATACTAAAACATGGTTGAGGTACTGTGCGTTTTAGAAAGTCAAGGCAGATAAATGGCAAATGTGATTGGACGAATTCATCCAATGGGATCGCTTGTTCAGTTAGCTGCACGCAAAAATGTTAAAATCAAAATACTCCCTGCATCAACAATGTTAAGCCTGACACGATGAACATCAGCTAGCTTCAGGGTGAGTAGAGAGGGACATTGGATTCTGTTGACAGACCTGCTGCGGTTTAGTTAGCTGCTAGTAAACGCATTATTAAGGCAGCTGGGGTTACGATACATTTTCACAGGCTAACGTTACCTTTGACAAGGAAACCAGGCTTTATAGCGTTCAACAAAACTGAGACTAACACACTCGGCATTCATTGAAATTGAGTCACAAAACCAAGCTAGATACCAAACGATCCAACCTAGGTAAAGAGCTAGCAGCTAAACGAGTTGGAAGCACTTTTGTCAAACTCCACAAGCTAGCCACCACTCCGACCATATAAACTGTATAAATAAATAATGACTCCGACGATATCACAGATTGATGCGTTTACTGGCAGCTAACTAAACCGCAGCAGGTCTGTCAACAGAATCCAATGTCCCTCTCTACTCACCCTGAAGCTAGCTGATGTTCATCGTGTCAGGCTTAACATTGTTGATGCAGGGAGTATTTTGATTTTAACATTTTTGCGTGCAGCTAACTGAACAAGCGATCCCATTGGATGAATTCGTCCAATCACATTTGCCATTTATCTGCCTTGACTTTCTAAAACGCACAGTACCTCAACCATGTTTTAGTATTTTTCTCTAAATGCACACGACATATATAAGCAGTCTCTATTTAATAAAATGCATAATGTGCTTGTATACAATAAATGAGAGTGCATGACAGGCTACTACAGCCCTCCAACCTCCCACCACATTTCCCTCTTATAACACCATGAACCACTATTGCTCCATTAATAATTGACTATGTACATTGCAAATACAATCTGGATCATACCTGCATTACTTTTATTTCGTGTAATTTACAACGTAACGGCGTTGCATGCTCGTAGTTTCTTTTGCACTTGATCAGTGAGGCGAATCGATACAGCGCGCGCCGCTCCCCCCAAACGATCCTGTACTGTAGTTGGAGCCTGAAACTGATCGTCCTCCTTGTGGTGGTAGTCAGTACTACTGGCCTGTCCCTCACAGGCTCAAACACGTAACCAAAATGACTCATTTTCGTGTGTATAGGACCTGCAGTTGCAGCTGCCATATACCTTCGCAGGTCCTACCATTCCAGTGACGTCATCAGAATTGCCAGCGTTCTTATACTAACAAACGCAATTTTTGTGTTGCTTTAAAAAAAAGCTATATTGATATTTTTAATAATTTTTTTTAGTGTAATTTACTTTTAATTGTCATAAACAACACGTTATAAAAAAATATTTTTTTCAGTTCAGTTCATCTTTAAATTCACCGTAAACCACGGCTTCACAGGCCTTATTGCTTAAGACACACTAGAAAATAATCTTCCTAACAACTTAGAAAACAGGCAGCTCCAGTAGTAAGATGAAAATATTTATCTTGAACTCTGTCATGGAAACTAGCATCTATAAACCTTAATTAAACAATTTAATAGCCAACTAAAGGAATTTATACCTGTAGGATATTAGCCACATTAGACCAGCGGTTTGGAAAATGAATGGATGATTCATCTGCGGCGCCTTCTTCTGGTCAGATGCGGGAATTCATTCAGCGCGCAACTCTCACAGTGCATTATGGGTATTCTCTAGCCGTATGGTGTACATCGGTTGTAGACTCGTTATTGTGGTGCATTATTGGATTGAATGAGTGCACTTGATAACATCCACTATGGTTTCGGACACCACTACAGATGGCTGTCCCCTAAAATAGTGCCCTGTTTAAGGGTATGGGGGGGATTTTGAACAGAGCCTGGGGTGCGCTTCCCGTACAATGACGTAACTCGCTGCTTCACTACCGTAGTGCGATGCATCGTTGAAGAAATCAACTAGCTAGTCAAGACTGTTTCCCGAAACCGTATGTCGCAAATTGTTGGAGTAATAACTACTTTTAATTAGTCTTAAATTAGGTAAGATGATTTATATAAATTAAGAGCAGAAGGTGCTTTCATAGGTCAAGGCAAAGGTGGCTAGAATTTGGAGAACAGATGTCGTCTTATTTTTTCAAACTTGAGAAAAATAGGGCTAAATACCCCGTTTCCCAATATTGTTATACATTTTATTCAAATTATTATAGTTCCAAATTTAGTCTAGCTGACTTAGTTACTTTCTGTAAGCACCTTGGTTATGTTAATTTTATTAATCAGGATGAAAAAGTTTTTTTATTTTTTTATTCACCAATTACTGTTGATGAGGTTAACCCCCTGAGGTCGGCTATCACGCCGGCGCGATAGGCTCGCTTTTTTTTCTTATCAGTGCAAAAGAGACTCAAAATACTCTGTTGACTTTGATCTTACAAGCAAGTTTCATACATCATTTTTGTGTATACTCACAATAAAAACAAAGTGTTGTGCTTTTTGCCAAATAGAGAAAAATAAACATGATGCGAGTTCTGCCTTCTCTCTGTCAGTTAAGTCCATTCTGAAACGCGTCCGAAAATGAACTATAACTCAGCGAATACTCAGTCAAACAGGCATACAGACTCACAGGCATGAAGCTTGAATTATCTTCTTTTAAATGAAGTAATCTATATAAAAAACAAATATTCTCAGTTTATGTAATATGTATGAAAAGATAGAGATGTCAGTCGTTCTCATCTCATCTCATTAAGTTTTAATGTGACCCCGCCCACGGAGAGCGAAGCAGTTTCTCAACTAAAAAGTAACTGGTTACGACGGGATAACGGCTGAATTGTATAAGTCTTATTCTGAGATTCTGTCCCCTTTCCTCCTCGAAGTGTATATAGAGAGCTTAAATTTCTCTGAACTTGCAGCGAGTATGAAGCAGGGTGTCATTTGCTTAATACCTAAACCTAAAATGGATACACTTTTCTTAGACAACTGGAGACCCATCAGCCTCCTTAATAATGATTAAAAAATAGTTTGTCCTTATTTTCTCAAGGTGTTTCAAGTCGATTTTGAACTCCATTATTGATGAAAATCAATCAGGTTTTATGAAAAGCCGCCATATTTTTTAATAATATTATTTATGTCTTCGACCTCATTGACTCTGATCTTATTGAGGAAGACAGTTTAATAATTTTTTGGGACTTTTTCAAGGCTATTGATGCTATTGAGCATCCTTTATTTCATTTTATTTTATTTTTTTGTTTCGAGCGTTTTGGTTTCGGGCCTTATGTTTGTAATGCCATGACAACTCAAGGCAATAGCTCAGTGAAATTAGGACATGGTACGACCCAGATATTTCTTCTAGAAAGAGGAATTCGGCAAGGCTGTCCAGTCTCGGTATATCTTTTTCTTATTGTAGCACAGGCCTTTTGTCATTTTATTAAGGATAGTAAGCTAGAAGGAATTAATATTGCTGATAGAAGTATTTTAATTAGTCAACTAGTGGATGGCACAACCTTAGGCAATTAAAAGTATTCATTTGTTTTCAAATGGCTCAGGTCTGTACATTAATATATATATATTTTTTTTTTAATATTTTTTTTTATATATATATATATTTTTATATTAGCATTGAAAAGCTCCTCCCTTGTATCTATGGATGGTATCCCTGTTAAAGAAGCTGTTAATTATTTGAGAGTTGTTGTCTCGAAAAGTGAGCAAGATAGAGTTTCTCTGAATTTAAATCCTGCTTTTGAAAAGAAATCCCTGCTGTTATCCAGGAGTGACGCGATGCCAAGATGGCGACGGCCGGCTCCGCCCACTTCAGGCTTCAAAAATGCTCTTCAGAAACCTACAGGTGATGTCACGGACACTAGGTCTATATTCTTATACAGTCTATGGGAACCACCCTGGTGGCTAGATCCTAGAACTGAGTTTCTAGAACTATCCGGTGTGAAAGCCCCTTATGTTTAGTAAGAAAAAGGTACTCTTTAATTTTGTTTTGCATTTTGAAAATGTAATTTTTGGATATTTAAAGTATGATAACAGTGTGAATAAGGGGGCTTTTGTAATTAATTTGTGAATTTTATTAGTCAAATTTCACATTCATAAGTGTAAGTTTTCTAACAAAAAGTCCCTTTTCTTAGTATTCCTTAAAGAATTAGAAAATTACTTTTCTACCATTCAATCTAGTACTAATGGAAACCCCATTAAAGGGATAGTTCACTTTGAAATTAAATTTTGGTATGTTTTAGCTTACCTCAAGGGCATCCAAGATGTAGGTGTCTTTTTTTCCGCAGTAGTTTCAATTTTGATATTTTTAGGTCAAACCGTTCTTGTCTGTCAGTCATATTATGCAGGTCGATGGTCACTGTCTCAAAGAGCATGCACAGAGTCCAAATTAAAACAATTCCCCATCGTCCAAATTAAACAATTCCCCATCGTAAGTACACATTGATGGCCCAAGACACGAAACGAGCGGTTTGTAACTACGGTAGCCAATGCGACATCTAGTGTATATATCTATACCCGCCCGCGCTCTCAGATCATTTGGACGCAGCTGTGTTCAAGAGGTAAAAAAATGATATAAATACTGTTCGTTTTCTCACACAAACCGCTCGTTTCGTGTCTTGGGCCATCAATGTGTACTTACGATGGGGAATTGTTTAATTTGGACGACGGGGAATTGTTTTAATTTGGACTCTGTGCATGCTCTTTGAGACAGTGACCATAGACCTGCATTATATGACTGACAGACAAGAACGGTTTGACCTAAAAATATCAAAATTGAAACTACTGCGGAAAAAAAGACACCTACATCTTGGATGCCCTTGAGGTAAGCTAAAACATACCAAAATTTAATTTCAAAGTGAACTATCCCTTCAAGACTGTTCATTTGTGTACTGTCTTCAAAATCTTTGATTGATACAAAGGTCTTGTATTTTTGAATGTTTTGTTTTTATTTTTTACTTTTTTATGCGTTTTCTTTGCTCCCCTGGCTCCAAAATGTATGTAGTATTATTTTGTTGTTTGAAGCATAAAAAAAAAAAAAATTTTAATGAATCTGTTTGAGATCAAATTAGTGCTAAATGTTTTGCTATAAATTACGTACATGAAATCTGAGGACTATTTCAAATTTTTTTCGCTCAGTTATATTACTTTTTTTCCAGATTCAATCATAGGCTCATTCTTAAGTACTAGAGCGCGTTCACACATGCGCACTCTTCAAAAATTACACTTTAAATCTGTAAATTACATTTGTATGTATTCTAAACAAAATATATAGATCGTACTGAATGTCAGATTTCTTATTTGTCTCAAGATAAGGATTTATTGAGTCCACATGTCATGCAAACTAGAAACTCAGCTTCTAACCACAGCTTGAGAGTGTCGTCCCAACCACACAACTTTGTGAAGCTGTTTGCGAATGTTCGTTGGAACTATGTTTTCGGGAAACACCGACTCGTTGAACAACGATAACGACGGAACTTGTGACCATAGTTGGCTAACGATGCTTTGATGAAACGCACCCCGTGTGTCTTTTTATCAAGATGGCCGCCCTAGCCCCTGTTTAACCATGTGGCTTCCTTAGAAAACAACAGTTCTTCCTGGTCAGATAAAAGTCCCTTTAAAGCGTGACTATAATATGAACTAAAACAACAACAAAAGAAAGCCATTGTTTGACTCAAGCGTATCCTCATGAATCCATAATGTTCATCATATGTTACATAACACTGAATGTGAGAGGACGTCTCAAAACCCTTCGTCTGACTTTATGCTCCTTTAAAAACGTGACAAGATAATAACAGTGATTATGCTTTCACCGAGCAGGGATTAACTCAATGTCTAGGTTCATCTGAGACCCTCTTTAGTCTTCATAAAGGCTCAGGCAAACACCTGTGTGATCAAACCGTGGTTTTGTGTGGAGAAACTCTTCATACTCCACAATAGGCCAGTAACTAGCGTGATGTCAGAGGGTTTGAAGTGAACCGAACTGTGACGCAAGTGCTTATAGTGGAACACAGATGTTAAAGTGGCATTAGCAGCGCGTCATGTGTGTGGATTGGCCATTAATATAGCAAGGTGTTATGCAAATAACTGCTTAAAGAAAGGCGTTTTGAGCTGTAATGTTCAAGGGTCTCTGACTTCTGCTTCTAAAACCACCCAAGCATGTTTAAGTCAGAATCTTTAAGGAGTGTTCTGTGTTCAGTATACATGGCTGTGGCGTCGCATCTATGGCGTCATTCTGTCAATTATCTCAAAAAATATGTTGGGTTTGGCCCTTCAGTTTGTACAAACAAACAAAAATCATCTTCACAATAATGCACTTACAATGGAAGTTTATGGGCCAGCAAAAATGACAAAACGGACAAAAACTAATTCTTGAAACTAGCATAGGCTACATATTATTGGATCTTAAAGCTTGATTTAAAAACTCTCAAACATAGGCAAAAGCCCATTTGTGGTCTTATTTCAAGCAATATATTATCCTTAAAATTAGTTCTTATTTCACAAAGTCATTGCATGTTTGTATGTAGCTCAACGTGATGCTAACAATGCTAAAGTTCAATGGTTCAATCGGAAAACACACATACTATTAAAATGTAGTAATTAATTAATAATAGTAAGTTAAATTGTTAGATGGTAAATAATTGATTAGCTTTGTATGCAATGCTTATAACAAGTTTGCTTAATTTAATGCATTTCTGTTTAGTTTTATGATTCAATAATATTTTGAATAGCTTATGATAGTTTCAAGAATTCTCACCAAGTTATTTGTTATAACTTGTTATTTGTTATTTGTTATTGACTTTAGTATTTTGCTACAACACTTTTACAATTAAATGCAAATGTATTATAGTTTACATTTATATTAAGTGCAATTAGCTGAGCTAGTATATTTGACAAATATAAAGTGATAGTTCAAACCGAAAACTAAAATGTTGTCATCATTTACTCAGCCTCAAGTTTCTTTCTTCTGTTGGACACAAAATAAGATATTTTAAAGCATGTAAATTAAACAGCTGACGGTAGCCGTTGACTTCCATATTTGTTTTTCCGACAAAGGAAGTCATGTAAAGTGGACCTATGATGCTTTTTTACATGTTCATCTTTCTTTAGTGTAATGTTGCTGTTTGAGCAAAGTCACGCCAGAGGGATTTATTTTCTTCTGAACTCTGAGTCTGAACTTCTGAGTTTTCTTCCAGAAATGAACACGTCACTATATTCCTCATTTAAATAATTCCTGCCAAAGGCATTCGCAGAATAAAGGGGCGGGGCCTGCTTGAGTTAGTAGTGTGTTGAAACTGGCGGTTATGGTAAGGGGCGGGACATTTCCCAAACACACTCGAAGTGCTTGACCAATCACAAAAACACTGATCCAGCCGACCAATCAGAGCACAGTGTGCTTTTCAGAAGGAGGGGCTTCATAGAGACAGGAACTAAACAGGGCGTTACTGACAGACTGGGAAGAGAGGAGCCGCAACAATGGAGAATATGGGGAACATAATGTGTTTTTTAACATTCAAGCATGAAAACCTGTTCTAGTAGAGCCAAACAACAAGACTTTAAAAAAGGGCATTATAGATAATTTTCAAAATATAATAACTTTAATTGTACCCTATATTTTCTAATTTAACCCTAACCCTAACCCTAACCCTATCAAAAAACACAATACAGCTGATTTTGGTATTACTGTTGTAAACACACTTGTGACTTTCTAACTTTGAAATGTTTTGGCCAGTGTTTTTTCACCCCATTTTACATTTATCCAAGCCCTACATCCGCCCTTATCAATAGACAGACAGGCTTTAAAAACACAGCAGAGATGGCATTACACACCCTCTGTGGCATTTCCTCCACTTCCTGTGTGTGTGTGTGTGTGTGTGTGTGTGTGTGTGTGTGTGTAAGTAAGTAAGTAAGTTTCACATTACAGTACATACAGTACAAGACCAAATAGTAATGAGTCCAAAGAATGGGCATCAATGGAGAAAGTGGCTAAATATAAATTAAATATATTATTGTTGTTGTCATTAACAGTATTACTCAATACTTAAATACATAACACGACTGGTCATGTGATCTTAGCATGCGGCGCCCATGCCCTGCTCCATGCAGAATAAAACTGCTTTTTCTGATAATATACATGTTATGAGTAAAACATTTGTTATTAGAAAAAAAAAAATATATATATATATTAGTGGTGGGCCGTTATCGGCGTTAACGTGCTGCGTTAACGCGAGACTCTTATCGCGCGATAAAAAAAATATCGCCGTTAATCTATTCTCCAAGTTGGGTTGGGAGATGGCTCTATACTACACAAGCTATGATGACGCAATCTACCCGCGGCCGCGAGGTAAACCCGGCTGCAACGTCGTCATCGTAAGTAAACACGGCTGAAAGTGAAAGCTGGTGAAAAAGATCGGTGCAACATCCATTATTTGGACTTGGTTCGGGTTTAAGCCGTCAGACGAGCAGCAGCAAACTATATACAGAGTGTGTGGTGTAACAGTTCGGTAAGTTAACACACGACTAATCCGTTCTACCACCTCAAATTCAAAACGAAACATGATATCACTGAATACCAGCGCGCGCGTATTATTCCCATTCCAATATCTTAGTGGTGTAGCACATAATCTCGATTTTAAGAATCGTTGTTGTGTTTCTTTTTAACTGAAAAGACATCAGTTAGACAATATTCTAATTTTAAATTTGGGGTTTCATAAGCTCCAAGCCATAATAAACATTAGACCTAGACTTAAGTCTCTGCAGCTAGTGTACTTAAATTTTATTTATCTGCAAAATTATGTTGTATACTTACAGTTTTGCACAATATATGTTCTCAAAACTACATACACCCTTTAAAAAAAAAATACATTTAGCAGTTGTTTAGCATGGGTCTGTGTAATCTGTTCTGAAATGGTTTTATTATAATATACTGTATATCGTTATCGCAAGAGGCTGCAATATCACAATATAGATTTTAGGCCATATCGCCCATCCCTATTGATAGCCTATAGTAGTTGATAATAACATAGGCCTACCTAATGTTGCCTACGGACGGTAACAGTACAGTAGTAACCTTTTACAGTCTATGAGTAGAACAGCTTTCTCAAGCAGTTTGTGATGCATTTTGGAAACAGGAGATGAGCCCCTGGTCTAATGCGCCACCTGGCTTGAGAAACCCGTTCTCAAAGACTTACTTTTATAGTCATTATTTGGGTAGCACACATATTCTGAATGCCTTCGGCAGAATTCAAATGAGCCATTTTAATCTAGATTAATCTAGATTAATTTCAAAATTAATCTAGATTAATCTAGATTAAAAAAATTAATCTATGCCCACCTCTAATATATATACTGAGTGCATCTTGCTTGGATGTTATGAACTATTTGTAATATTGATCAAATGAAACACTTAAAATAATTGCAAATTGTGGACAGACAGTAAAACATATTTCAGTTTCCTCAGTTCAGAAAACATTGGCAAGTCTGGCTGAAAGTTAATGTAGTTTGCGTGTTAGTTGGCTGTAATGTGTAGACTATGTCTCTCTCAGACGCAGTATAGACAAAACATCGTCTGGATGATGTCGATAACTACAGCTGTCTCTGACTCTCATAATTGTGTGTCTCTTTTAATGTAATGCGAAGTGTCTGTGTCTCTCAGTAAGTCATTATTGGCTTTAATCACGTTTCATTATTTGAAGCATCAGTTGCAGAAATGTGCAGCGAGACGTGATTACGCTCAAACCTTTCATTTAAAAATTACATTTCCTAATTTGAATGCAGACATCTATGACACATCTGGTCTTAGTTAAAACATCACTACTACTGTAAATATTTTAAAAAGGATTTTCGCATGCTGAAATGTTTCCCTGATGACATATTGCAACGATTACACACCACAATTACAGCCACTGGCTCTAAATATAACCATAACCACAAGTAAAACTGAGACGCCATATTAGAGGATTAATGTAAACACTCAATCCCAACTCGCTTTTCAACACTTTCACACACACTGGTTCTCTCTGAAACTCAGGCTTCCTACGGGAATTCAATGGTATGGATAAGCTGAAAAATAAGTGTGGTAAAATGTAATGAATGTGCACTTCTAATGTACTTCGAATCTTACAGTACTATGAGTATTTATTTCTCAAATCTGTACTTGCAGATAATATTAATGACATAAAAGGCCATTTACGTGTATTTAAAGAGAGTACACTTTCATGACTGTTTCTTAACAGTCTTAAATATACTTATGCACCTTATAACTTTTGATTTATTGCAAAAGTAAAAAAAAAAAAAAAAGTAAATGCTGGCGGTGAAAGAGTTTATTATTATCAGTATTATTTTTTACATTTGTTCTTTCTGCCTGCAAAGAACATCTATTTTTAAACAGCGATTCAAAAACATTGTACACTGTATTCTGACAAAATAAAAGTCCCAATTTCTCCAATGTTTCTCTTGAACAACAAAGATGCCGCAAATGAAAGTTCTCAATGTGAACATTTAATCCAATTCTTTCAACACCAAACGATCTGAACTATCCACGTTAATTGTATAGCACAATATTCTTCCTGTATGTCAACAATTGACTTTTAAGGAATTTCAGGAGATCATCCGAAGCGGATATGATACTTGAAACCTCAATGATAATGGAAGTAAGTGCTTCTTTCTGTGCTTTTGTTGGCGTCTCTTGCTCTCTCTCTCTCTCTCTCTCTCTGCGTTTGCTGACAGACAACATGACATCACTCTCAGTGCCGGTAAGTGCAGAGTCCGGGAAAAGTCTGGGAATAAAGGCCGGTCCCTTGGGTCCATCAGTCATCGGTGCACACGTCTGATCTCCTATCAGTAGAGTGTACTGTCATAATAAACTTCATTATTATTATTCAGTGCGTGGTTTCGCTCAAGAGAAAGGCTCCAGGTTTCTGTACTCTTCTTTTATCGTACAAAGGTCAAGTTATGAACAAGTACACACTCATTGTCTGTCTAATATCATCGTCCTTCTTTCAGACTACTGCTACTGTGAATATTTTAGCACTTGTATTTAATGTTTTTGAGACATTTGGGTTTGCATGTTGCTGTTTAAGATCATGTAATAGTTTAAGATAATTGCCAGCTTCTCCTCTTTCTGTATCGATAGCATTTATTTTATTTTTTAAAGTGTATTAGTAATTATAATCATAGATCTCTTTGTATTCAGTTCTTCATATCCAGCGGCTTCACATAATTCGATATCTACTGACTATCCTGACTGCTCCTTTCAATACAATGAAAGTCAGTGAGGACTTCTACAAAACACAGCATATAACGGTCCTTGTGCACTTTACTGCATTTGTCCTAAAGCCACATGATAGGAGAGAGAAGTGACACAGTCTGATTCGTGAGTCAATTCTTTTAAATCACATCTTTTCAATGAATCAGTTGATCTACACAGAACACAGTCTGAATCATTTGTTCGTGAGTCATTCAGCTAAAATGAACCAGTGATGAGGAAGACTTACAGTGAATGGTTTCTAACACAAAGCTATCACATGACTTAATGGATCTTGTAATATAGTGCATGAGTCGGAGTGACTAGACTCCTTTTACCATACAGGTTTTTTTTTTTTTTTTTACTTTACTGTACCAGTCCTCATTATTTTTCACTATTGAAAAGGCTAAATATTATCCTTTTGCATTCCAGAAAGAACGCTATACACTTTTGGAGTGAATAACACAACAGCATTGTCTTTTTTTTTTTTTTTTTTATTATTTTTAAACACTGTATAAAAACTAAAGGCAACATGATTTTGAGTACAATTATCCTCTTAGCATGTCCTCAATATTGTCCCTTTGTTCAGTCAACTTAAATTTGGATATCTGGATGTTTGGCAAGTTAAAATAAAATTTTATAATAAGATTTTATGATTTTATGCTCTAGTGTACATAGTTTTTAGTGTGAAATGACAGCAGAAGTTTAGCCGGCGAACGTTGCAATGTTCCTCACCCATTTCTGAGTTAACGTTAGATGTCTAACTCAGTTATATAAACCTTAGGGTTCCAGAATCGGTTATTGTTGGAACGGTGGAAAGACAAATCGAGATGGTTTTGTGAGTTTTATTTTGTTTCTGTCGAGTTTAAATGAAGTGTGTCTTACGGTGGTCCACAAGGTACAATTACTGCATTTGCCAATGGAGTCTGTTAGGTTTGAAGGATCTCATGATAACAAAAAAAGTCTGTCTCTGCAGGGATCCTTTAGTATCCGACCCGAGCTTGTCAGTGGTTAAAAAAAAACACTTTAGTAGATGCAGTGACTGTGCTCAAACTGGATGACGGCTGCAGCGGTCGCTGTCCATATTGAACCAATTTGAATAAGTCACTTAGACACAAAAATATGTGAAAACAAGGCTTAAAAATACTAAAGTGGGTGATTTGGGCTTAGAGAAACTGGCTTTCAGTTCCAGATTAGCCTTTAACTTCATTTCATTAAGGCAGGGGACCCAGTATTCTGATTATAATGACAAACAATGAGGTGTAAACTACCTTTATCAGAGTTAATAATAATATATTAGGCAACAAAGACCAGTTGAATGCATGCCAAAAAAACAAGTTAGAATATTTAGAGGTCAATAAGAAACTTTTTTTTACTAACCTAGATGTACTGTTGGAGTGAATGAAATACAGTGATGTGATAGTTTGTACGTCCTCAACAAGCAACACATAATTGAATGTGTTTGTTCACTAGATGCTAAGTGTCAAGGCAAGAAAGGCCTCATTTATAAAACGTGTGTACGCACAGATTGATCGACGCAAACTTTCATATTGATAAAAACGGTCTTTGATGTCGAAAAGTGCTTATGCCACGCCAGGGTCTGAGCAGACGTACGCACTTTTCCATGTGAGAGAGTCGGAAAACTGCAGGGATATTTGGAAATAAGCAATTCTTGCCGCTCACTGTTCTCAAGTAAAGCGTTTGGACGTTGACTGGCGCTCTTTTATATGCTAATGACATTAATTAGGCAGTGTTTACAAGGCGGAAACCATTCAACTCACACAATCTCAAGATCATTTGCGATTTATTAATTTCACTTCTGGAAGAGAGGTGTACGCAGGTTTGTTTGTGCATACGTTCATTTCTCTGAAACACACATACGCAGAAATGATCGTAAAATCAAATGTAGGAAGGTTTCTAAGCAACATTATATAAATGAGGCCCCAGATTTCTAATTCATACAGTTTTTCAACCACCAACATAAATTACATAAACAGTGTGAACAAACAGAAATATACACAACAAATAACCAAGTACGTAAACAGAAAAACAATACTCATTTAACTAATCATGCCACAATGCATGATGGGAATTCACACTCTTAAAGTCGGCATGAAATAAAAAAGTTTTTTTCATATGCATGTTATTGATCTTATTGTGCACCAATCATCCGGTTCCCTTTTTTTTTATTTTTTTTTTATGGATTTAATTTTTAACCAAAATGCCATAACTGGATCTTCCAGTGAAAATGACAGACTTCTCTCTGGTTACATATGCTGGACTTCTCCAATCATTTAGTTAGTTTAAACCCCGCCCCCTGCAAGCTTGCCTTCTTATTCCTCCACTTATGAGTCACACCCACATCTCAACATCCAATCAACAACTGATACATCGAACCAAGTCCTGCCCTACATTAAAATGTACAGCAAAATAACCTCTCTCTTAATCCATTTCATCATGACTTTAACAAGTCAGCATCACTGGTCAATATTGAATTTTTCAATATGTTTTTTTTTATTTATTTATTTTTTTTATTCTAGCTGAAAAATTATTTTGATCTAAAAAAAATTTTTTTATGTGCATTAAGAGTAATTCACAAGTACCCATGACCCAGTATGCTGGCTAAAATATAAAATGTGTTAAACAAAGTTACCTGAAATCAAATACCCAGCATAAAAAATAAACAAATATAATAACAACTGTATTCAGAAGCACAAACTCTGGCACTGATATTTAACATTTCAAACTCTCACTCATCCTCTCCCACTCTCTTCAGTTCTCTCTCTCCGCCTCACGCTCCTTCATTTCTCACACTCTATCTCAGTATCTGCATTGTCTTCTGAAGAGGCATAATCAGATATGAACCCACTTTATGACATTTGCCTGGCTTGCTGTGACCTACATACAGACATCGTGATCAGACTGTGGGTTAGATCACCACAGCACGCAGTCATGACCAGGACAACACTGATTCACAGCACTAGTGTGAATCTAGGACCAAACTAATGTCCAAATGTCTGTCTGGCTGGGCTCTTTTGAGTTGCAACAACTGCATAGTAATGACATGGCAACCATCCACAACAGCCTAGCATCATAATGGCAAGAGTTTAATTGAACAAGCATTACTATAATTGTTAAGAAAATTTAAAAATCCAGTTACTATTGTATAAGATAAGAAAGTTAATAGTATTGTAGAGCTGTGTGGGGAATAGGAAAACACTGAAAACACCAAAACTTCCCAGAGTTTCAAAGTAAAAAAAAAAAAAAAAACATTTCTGGAAGTTATTTGGAAACCAAAACGATAGCCCTCTTCCAAGTGAAAGCGCTCAGATCTCCATGTAATTCCCTCCTCATCTATTAGTGTGTAGTCCTGCAGTCTGCCCACAGAGCTTGGCTTCTGCCCAGCCCCGCTCAATAGCTGCTTTTCAGGGGCTTTTAAAGACGGCTTGTTCATCAGCGGCGTCCCGCCACAGCAGCAGGAGGAGTAAAGACTGGAGCGCAGATGATCAGATACTGACATAGTTCAACATGAGAACATGACCCAAGGGCTCAGTCGTAGCCCATACATTAAGAAAGTTTACTGGAATTTAAAGCTGAAATTGTGTAATTTAATAAGCAGTTCAACATGTTTTTTGATTAAAAAAAATACCAGTCAGTCAATCTATCACTTTATCAAGACAAGTAAAAATCCCTTGTCAAAAATATTAATATATTATAATAATTTGGAACCAATCCTAAAGACATCAAATATCTAATAAGAATCAAATTAGAGCATTCTGAATTGATCATTTTCAGTCATTTATCAAGTCCAGTCTCATGAAACCTGCCTGTGGCAACATTTTTGCAAAATTATATCATGTTGTATCAAAATTATATCAAAATTATATCATGCCCCCCCCCCCCCCGCATTTGGTGAAGCAACGGTGCAATTTTGTATTGTTTCTACAAGGCTTTAGCGCTTTTGTGGTCATGACTCTTGTGTCACGGGTCTCCTGGAAGCACCTCGCGGTCCTTCTCTGAGCAGAACACACAGAGGCTGTCCGTAATGTACCAGATGGACAAGGTTTAACGATTCCTCTGTATCTCTCAGGAGGATTCTAACTGCTACTAGATCCATTTGTTCGGTCTGTTCTTCTGTCAGCAACGGTTGCAATGAGAAACAACAGGATCTAAATGCGGCAGTAGATTTATTAAACGAAAACTCAAAGAAACAAAATAGTCAGAGTACTTAGACTGTAATGACTGGGACAGAACAACCGATAAATCAGACGAGAACAGACAAAATAATTGAACAAAACAAAGGGCTTAAATACAAAAGGCAAACTAATCAATGAAATGAACAACAGGTGCAACTGATAATCAAATCAACAAACCCAAATACACGAATTCAACCCACCCAAAAACAGAAGCTAACACAGATGACCATAACGCGCCGCTGTTGTTGGTGTTTTACAGTGTTTTGTTGTTGTTGTTTTACAATCGATACACGGTTAAACTTCGCTGTAGATTTAGCAGCACAGTACTGTAAAAACCTACAGTGCAATACCATATGTCTATATTACAGTAAAATACCGTAATTTTGCATTGCATTCTGGGTAATTTTGTTCGAGCGGGAACATTTTACAGTATATTTTAGTGTTACTGTATCTTAGCTATAACCTGGCTGTAATATGCCAGGCAATAATACAGGATTGCTGTAAACTGCACAACACAACTGCAGCTTGAAGAAGTACACTCACTGGAGAAGAACGGTGGATATCTGGATGTTTGGTAAGTACATTTTTAATTTTATAATAAGATTTTATGATTTTACGCTCTAGTGTACATAGTTTTTAGTGTGAAATGACAGCAGAAGTTTAGCCGGCGAACGTTGCAATGTCCCTCACCCATTTCTGAGTTAACGTTAGATGTCTAACTCAGTTATATAAACCTTAGGGTTCCAGAATCGGTTATTGTTGGAACGGTGGAAAGACAAATCGAGATGGTTTTGTGAGTTTTATTTTGTTTCTGTCGAGTTTAAATGAAGTGTGTCTTACGGTGGTCCACAAGGTACAATTACTGCATTTGCCAATGGAGTCTGTTAGGTTTGAAGGATCTCATGATAACAAAAAAAGTCTGTCTCTGCAGGGATCCTTTAGTATCCGACCCGAGCTTGTCAGTGGTTAAAAAAAAACACTTTAGTAGATGCAGTGACTGTGCTCAAACTGCAGTCTGTTTACCGGATGACGGCTGCAGCGGTCGCTGTCCATATTGGACCAATTTGAATAAGTCACTTAGACACAAAAATATGTGCTTAAAAATACTGAAGTGGGTGATTTGGGCTTATTGAGATTGGCTTTCAGTACCAGATTAGCCTTTAACTTCATTTCATTAAGGCAGGGGACCCAGTATTCTGATTGTAATGACAAATAATGATGCTTAAAATAATTAGAAATACAAATAAAGGTGCATAAAGTACCTTTATCAGAGTTAATAATGATATATTAGGCAACAAAGACCAGTTGAATGAGGCAACAAAGACCAGTTGAAAGGGTGGTGGTGGCGCAATGGATAAGACACATGCCTTTGGTGTGAGAGACCCGGGTTCGAATCCACTGTGAGACACCAATGTGTCCCTGAGCAAGACACTTAACCCCTAGTTGCTCCAGAGGCGTGCAACCTCTGACATATATAGCAATTGTAAGTCGCTTTGGATAAAAGTGTCAGCTAAATGAATAAATGTAAAATGTAATGTAAATGAATGCATGCCTAAAAACCAAGTTAGAATATTTAGAGGTCAATCAGAAACATATCATTTTTTTTACTAACCTAGATGTACTGTTGGAGTGTATGAAATACAGTGATGTGTTAGTTTATACGTCCTCAACAAGCAACACATAATTGAATAAAATGTATTTTGATTTCTTACAGCTCTACAGTGTGGGCCAATTATCTTTGCACCCTGGGAATTATCACAAGACGAGTTTTTTGTAAGTAGGCCTAAGCCTTTTAGACACTTTCATACAATGTTTTAAACTTTTAAAATTGGTTGTTTTTATTGCTACTGAATTTTATTTTACCATTTCTCTCTTACACTGTCTGCTCATCTGTATTGGTGCTGTGGTTTTGTTTGTATGTGTTTTTGTGTGTCATGTGTTTTTTCCAGTTTTGCTCATCAGTGAGGAGTCCGATCTTCACCAGGTTCCAGTACCTGTTCCTCAAAGTCATCCCAGCCAAGTTTAATGATTGAATAAAAATATTTTTGACAAGAATATTGTTTCGATTGTCTTTTGATTTGTCTTTTGAGTCTGTACATTTGTGACGTACAGTAGCATTATAATATAACCTATATGTTTTTATACTGTAATAACTACATATTATATAATAATAATATAATAGTATCATTATTAGTAATTATTATGAAAATTATAGTAATATTTAGCAGTAATGTATCAATATAGATATAACAGTACAACACCGTATAATATATTACAGCAGAATCAAACCAAATTACAAAATATAATAAAAATACAGTAAAATACTGTTTTGTAGTCTACAATACTGTTCTGTGTACTGTAAATTGAATTACAGTACAATTGCTGTAAATCGAAATGCAGTAACTTGCTGGCAACCGTGCTGCCCGTAATGTACTGTAAAAATACAAGAAAATCGTTAACTGTGAAGGACACATTTATCAATACTTAGTGCATTTTTTTCAAAACTCTTCCCTCATTACTCCTTACCAATTGTCAACTTGGTACAGCAATTATTTTCACATTCAAAATGCACTAAAACTACCAAAATGCTTCATTCACGTCTCAAATTCAACTCATTCTTCCATAACGTTAGCAAAGTTTGTCACAATTTTATGTTAGGTTTCAACTTAAATTTAACAGTTTTGAAAAGACATTTTAACCAATGTGCAAATTGACCTGTTGGTACATAGAGTTTTGGTGTGGTTGTGTCTAAGTGAGAAAAGTTTTATGTAATTTGAAAGATATAGTCATTGAATAAATGTTGTGCTAAAGCAATGATAAATGATTCATAGTTTACCCCATATAGACTGCTGTTGTGATCACTATGTGAAGAGTTTTGAAAATTTACCTTAGTATTGAGAAATGTGTCCTAGTGATTGTAAAAAAAATAAAAAATAGTGCCACCAGTGTTTTTTTTTTGTTTGTTTTTTTCAGCAGGAAACTACAGTGGATTTTATGTATTGGTACATTTTAGAGTTTTGCAAAAGTGTAGGCAAAGGCATGTTTTTCCTGTGAGCCAGGGCTGGAATTCTCGAAGGATCCCTAATTGCTCCCTTCAGGATTGGTGCCAAATTATGAATTATGAAACTCCATTAGCAATCCATTAGCATGCTTTTAGAGTTGTTGCACAACAACACATAATGCACCTGTTATTGCATGAAATGTTATCTCTGCAAGGTCCAAAAGTGAAACATTATAGGGAAAGTCTAAAAGAACATTAAAGTGAAACTATTCTCCCTAATACTTTTCCTGTCCTCTCTTCAATACAATCAATATTACATCGTCCAAATTACACTTAAAATCAAACAAAGAAATTGTGTGACAGTAAACAAATCACTATGTCTATGGACGGTCCCCTTAAAACATGAAAACCCAATGTGTCTGTGTGTTTGTGTGTTACATAAGCTCTATTATCAGTTATAAAGAAACAACATGCTGAGTGAATGATTATGTTCCAGGGAAAGCTCTGCAGGACGGCTGAAGATGTGGATGGCCTGTAATCAAAAGGTCTTGTCTAGACATCTCCCACATAGCTACTGTGCTTGCGAAACATACACAACGTATACACTGTGTGCAGCTTCTTTTCAACAGCACACATACAAATACTTGAACAGATCCAGAATGTGTGTTTGAACGGAAAAGCTCAGGGATGAATCCCTGCAGTGTAGATCTAAATACTTGACATTCCACCAAACATCTGAGAGAAAGACAAAACTGCTCAAAGGCATGTGTTGTTGTTGTTATTAGACTATATATTATATACTTTGTCTTTTTCCTGTCATTCAAGCTATTTGTAGAACTCAGAAGAACTCAAATTTATTGTAATTGGTGACATAAACCAAAATTTGGTTTTCATTTTTAGCATAATTAAAAGGTGAATTGTGTCATTTGTGTGTCGCCAAACAGTATTACATAAATACAAATTTTGTCCGACAAAGAAATAAATACAAATCTATAGTTGATTGAAACTATATGAAGCATAAAACATCCTAGCCATCTGAGTTAAATATGCCATTAACTTTAATCTCTTAAATCATAAACAACATTCCCCTGAAATTATAAACACATTCTGTATTCCAACAAAATGTATAATACTTTAAATATTGTATTTTATATACAGTCATTGCCAAAAATATAGGCACCCCTGCATTTATGTCAGATCATGTGCCACTTCTCCCAGAAAATTGTTGCAATTACAAATGCTTTGGAATTTTCATGTTTATTTCCTTTGTTTACATTGCAGAAACACAAAAAAAGCAAAAAAAATAAATAAAAAAAGCCAAATCTGAGACATTCCACACAAAACTCCAAAAACTGACTCATGCAATGCTCCTTTATATTGTATTTAAACTCACCTGTAGCAATTCACACGTTCTGGCAATATAGAAATCACACTTGCAACCAGTTAAAATTGGGCAAAGTTGACTCAACCTTTGTGATGTGTGTCTGTGCGTACCACACTGAGCATGGAGAAAAGAAAGAAGATTAAAGAATTGTCTGAGAATTTGAGAACCAAAATTGTAGGAAAGCATGGACAATCTCAAGGCTACAAGTCCATCTCTAGAGATCTCAATGTTCCTGAGTCCACAACATTGTCACTGCATTTGCAGCCAATGGCTCAGTAGCTAATCTCCCTGGATGTGGGCAAAAGAGATAAATTGATGAAAGATTGCAAAGAAGGATTGTTCAAATAGTGGATAAAGAACCTCAATCAACTTCCAAACAAATTCAAGCTGACCTGCGGGCACATGGTACTACAGTGTCAGCTCACACTCTCTGTCACCATCTGAATGAAAAGGGTTGAGACCCAGGAGGACCCCACTGCTGGCACAGAAACTCAAAAAATCCAGGTTTGAGTTCGCCAAAACTTACCTGAGAAAGCCAAAATCCCTCTGGGAGAATGTGGATAGATGAGACTAGAGCTTTTTGGTAAAGCACATCTTCTACTGTTTTCAGCAAAAGAAATGAGGCCTTCAAAGAAAAAAACATGGTCCCTACAGTAAAACATGGTGGAGGTTCACTGATGTTTTGGGATTGCTTTGCTGCTTCAGGCACTGTCTGTCTTGACTGTATGCATGGCATTATGAAATCTGAAGACTACAACAGAATTCCTGGGCGCAATGTAGGGCCTAGTGTCAGAAAGCTGGGTCTTCATCAGAGGTCATGGGTCTTACAGCAGGACAATGACATAAAGCATACTTCAAAAAGCACCCAAAAACTATATAAAACAAAGCGCAGGAAAGTTCTGAAGTGGCCAGAAATTAGTCTAGATATAATTCCCATAGAGCACCAGTGAAGAGATCTCACAACAGCAGTGGGAGAAGAAACTCTTCAAATCCAAAATACCTGCAGTTGGCAAAAGAAGAGTGGTCTAAAATTACAGTAGAGAGGTGTAAGAAACTCATTGATGCTTACAGGAAGGGATTTATTTCAGTTATTCTTTCCAATGGGTGTGCTACCAAATATTAAGTTGAGGGTGTCAACATTTTTGTCCACACCATTTTTGGAGTTCTCTATGGAAGGTCTCAGATATGGCTTTTTTTCTCACTGCTTTTTTGTCTTGTTCCACTGCAAAACAAAATAAATAAACATGAGAATACCAAAACATTTGTAATTGCAATTTTTTGGGGGGGAAGTAGTGCATTATCTGATTATTTGCAGAAATGCAAGGGTACCAAAAGTGGGTGGACTTGCCAGAAAAGGGGAATCTCACTTGGGTCTGCCGACCCGGTGGTGATGGGTTCCACACACCCAAAACCAATGCCAGCCTGCCAATGCTTGCCATGGAGCCAGAGCCTATGCCCACGACACAAAGCCTGAAGCCATGTACGTCCCAGTGGAGTTATTAGTGGAATTAGATGATTAAGAGAGGCTTAAAGACTGGAATTCGGCAGAGCCAGTTCCCAGCCACAAACCTCTTCCTCCTCTGGTGGTCCTGTCTGGCTGGCTGGATGTCCTGGTCACATCTGAAGTCCTCCCTCCTCCACTCGTCCCATCCAACCTTCAGTCTCCTTCCTCACCCAGCACCATAATCTTTGCTGCCGTTGGTTCCGCCCAGTACCAGTACCGCCCAGTTTTGTTGCTGAGGAACCCACCCAGCCTCCCACTCCTCCACCTGTGCCAATCTCATCCAGGTCCTCTGCCCCGTCTCCGATGGCTCCCTTCCGCCCTTCGTGGCTCTGCTTGACTGCCCTGATTAGCCTTGGGCTTCTCGGTCTCCAGCTTCGCCTTGGTGTGGTGATTCCCTGGCTCCACCTCGGGCCTCCATCGGCAAGGATCTCCACCGCCATCAGCTCCACCTCAGTCAGTCATCCCCCTTGGTCCACCTGGTAAGGCTCCACCATGGCTCCTCCCTCCCTCCCCCCGACACTGCCCAGGGCTTATTTAGTAGGATTCCTGCTGGGGTTCCACCCTGGCTCCTCCATCCAGTGTCTTCTCCCTGGATACCCCCTCCTTCCACTCCCCCATGGACTGTAATGTTGTGAAGGCATGCCTTATTTGGAGGGTGGAATAATGTAACAGTAAATCTTGTTTCAGTCGTGTTTGATGGAATTTTATATTGTATCACCCTGTTTCCTTTTGTTCCCCACTTTCCTGGTTTTCATTTGTTACCATAGTTACTGTTTTAGTTGCACACCTGTTTCTAGTTACCTTAGTTTGCCCTGTGTATATATAGCCCTTAGTTTGTTCAGTTTTTTTTTTTTTGTCTTGTGTTGTTTTTACTGCAATGTGTTTCTACTGTGATCATCTTCATTGTAGATTTTATTTTATTTATTTTTTTTAAGAAATAAAGTGCTGGAGTTAGATCCCCTTCTCCTCGATGATAATGCCTTAAAAGGACACAAATTCACAAATGTAATTTTCAAAAGGTGCCGTAAATATACACTGCTGTTCAAGAAGATTTAAAAAAAAGAAATTAATACTTTTATTCAGCAAAGATGCATTAAATTGATCAAAAGTGACACTGTATTTGGTTGCGTTGTGAGTACTTGCAGTACATGTGTTGTCAAATATTTTCTTTATTTGCTGGTGTTTTTTCTATTTGCATAAGTTTTCTTCAATTACAGCGCATTTTAGCGCTAGTTTTAGTTTATGTTTGTTTGTTCAATAAACTCCTTGCACTTATATCTGCTCTACTCCTGCCATCTCTTCCATTTCTACCAGACATTACAGCCACATCCCAAGCGAAATTATCTTTGTTATGCAGCCTTGTGACTGAAATTCACACAGGGCCTCATATCCCACAGATCTGACATGTAGTTCCACTCCAAACACCATTGATTTAGCTTTATGTCAACATGTTGAGACGCTCAGACAAATAGAGAAGTGTTTTGAAAACCCCAAACAGCTACAGTGTTCATACTTCATAATCACCCTACAAATGTCTTACTCTGCTCATTAAACTGGGGCATAAAAAGTAGTTTGAATTCCATACAGCTGGTGATGTATGTTTATAGAAACATAATGTTTCCAGAGCAAAAGTAATTAGGCTACTGTGGTTGTTGTGCTGTACAATGTGTCTCTTTAACACAATATAATCTTTTATCTATTACAAATACTGCATTGGACTATTAGAATCAGAAGAATAGGCAAAAAGCCTTTTCTGAAGCTCTCCACATGTTTTAATGAGGATGTGGCCTGTGGACGCTTTAAGCCATTTGTGATTGGTTGTCATTTGAGCTTTCTCCTGTGATGATTGGCTTGTTTTCACATGTTCTTGAGCGGTGCATGTGAGAAGTGCGTGAGCATTGTGTTTCGCCCTGCGGGGTTCACCTGTGACCCTCTTCCACACCCTCAGAGCACCCAGCAGAGCTTTACGTCGAGGTCACGACCTTTCACCTGTCTCTCACAAACTACCCACAGAGAGGTCACGCTTCAGAAGAGAGAGAGACGGAGAAAGAGAAATGTGCCTTCATCTTTTGTTTCTTGTCAGCAACACAAACCTGCTTCCTCTCTCTGTCCCTCTCAGATTCATATTCAAGTTTATTAACATGGTACAAAACTTAACACTGCCAAAGCATTATGAACATTAGTCTGTATGAGAACACATTTAGACATGTAAACAGTTATATATATATATATATATATATATATATATACATATATATATAATTAGAGAAAAAAAGGTAGAATTCAGATTTTCATGCAAGAAAAAGATAATAAAAGTTCACGTCTTCTCAACAAGACATATGTTGTTTGTAGAGTAAAAAGATGTGCACCAAAGGTTTTGTCTTTGTCTTTTGTTGTGTCTTTGCATTTCTAATTATCATCACTGAGAATCATCACAATAATCAACAGTGAATGAGGCTCTTCTGAGTGTGATTTTAATGCTTCTTTGCCGTACAGCGACGGAGAGGAAGATGCACATCCTGTCCGGCTGAATGACTCTTCCTTGTTAGCGTACAGGAAACACAAGGAAAGCCAGCTGTGTTGGCAGACAGACACACTTCAGTCCCAGCAGGGTAAACTTCTGTCTTCACGAGATCTGAACCAAACTCTCCTCCAAACATTCATCTCTGTTCAGTTTTCTGTTACTTTACAGAGTCTGGCTTGCTTAAAAATGCTAAATATGGTTTGTTTTCCCCTTTATTTAATGCTACCTCATAGCCATTACTATTGTTATTGCTCATACAACCATATAAGGATCCGAATATCATAGAGACTTAAGAGCTTTATTCTGGGCCAGTAAATGCCTAGTTCCCTTTCAAAGTGGAATGAGACACTGCGTCTTCCATTGACGCTATGGGGAACGCCATCAGCGTGACCAGTGTCTGAAGCACGTGTGCAATCATGACAATTTAATTGGCTGATGACTAACTATGACGTCATTACTGGAGCGCCATGAGTAGAAGAGGAGATCTACAATGTACGTAATAAGCTTTTTTGCTTTTTTTTCTAACTTATTAGCGCATAGTGAAGGCTATTGTTATCGATAAAGACTCAAACAAGCATTTCCGGAAGTATGTGCCCCCGTGACCCAGGTTTTTGACAGCTGAGGATACATGATCTGTGCTTTGTGTTTGAGTGAGGAGCACACGCGTTCAGTACTCGAGGAAGCTAAATGCACTCATTGTGATAAATTCAAAATGGGGAAGCTATGTTCGTGCTTGACCCTTTTCTCAAGGGAAGAGGGACAAGCGTCTGCAAAAATAAACAGCCAAAAGTAAAATAAAGGAAACATAGATTTGACTTCTTTATACCTTTTAGGCATTGAATGAAATTTACGCATAGTGAACTTGTCGCAACCTTTGTGAAAAAGAAAAAAAACACTTACGATACTTTTAAAAAGAGTACACGTGCATTATGTTAATATTATATTTTAAAAGAATATACTTAAGTTCAATGTGAATAATGTTTTCAGACACATTGCACGTGAACCGAAATTTAAAATTTCAAAAATGTATCATTATAATAAATGCAATTAGCTGAACAGTAGGACTTAAGTGCATTAAATGTAATTTTGCAATTACTTATATTGTCTTTTAAATAGGATTAAAGTGTACTGCTGAATGTACTGACAAGCTTTTATGGTAAACTAAAATATAAATTTCTATTGAAATTTGTATGTCATGTATTTAAATACATTTGTAATTACACATTTGTAATGATGAAGTTGCAATTTAGTACATTTAAAATGTTAACGTTAAATGTAACATCAAATTACACTCTACAGTTAAAAAGATGATAAACTAGAAATTACTTGGAACTGAACTGATTGACTGGAACGTATGCTGAGAACTATCAACACAGAGGGTTGTGTGTGACAGCAGACGCTGAGTTTATAAAGAGATTGAGGGCAGGGTGAGAAAGAAAAAAAGTTTTGCCATCAGAATCAGGTCAAACTCAGGAGGTAGAGGAGGTTTCTGTCTGAGGTAGAGGAACATATTTTGAAAGCCCACATAAGCAGTATGAATTTCTGTGTAAATTATTTTGTAAAACTGTAGTATGCATCAGTTTACGGACAAATGTTTTTTACAAATGATTTATGCAGAAGTTCATTGTGATTGTGTTTCATGAATGAGGTACATGTCTTTACAGGTAATTAGTATTGGTATTGGACTCAATATGGGCATCTGTGTGTAATAGACACAAGCTAAATATGTGAGGGACAATAGAAACAGTTTTAAAAAGAAATGTGTGTGCTTGTTTATGTGATTTATGAGGATACAAATTTGTATAATGACATGGGTATTACACTGGTTTTACAATGTAAACGTGGTTTAGGAGAAGAATTCCTGAGTCTTCCTAATTAAAATGACTAAAAAACATATTACAATGTTTTATAAACAATTTTTTAAAGGTTTTCTGTGATGGTTAGGTTTAGGGGTAGGGTTAGTGTAAGAGGAGAGAATATACAGTTTGTACAGTATAAAAACCATTTGTGGAATGTCCTCATAATGATAGGTGCACTAACGTGTGTGTGTGTATGTGTGTGTGTGTGTGTGTGTGTGTGTGTGTGTGTGTAAAAGGGTAACAGGAAAGGCATGGAAAACAGCTGTCGACCAATCAAGGCTGTTGTCTGTCATAACCTCATCAATCTGATTTTACTCTCTCAAACACACAACACATCCTGTTATGTTTTTATCTGTTGATACTATAGTGCTTAATACTTTTTTTCAAGTTAAAGGCACAATATGTATTTTTTTTTTATTTAAAAATATAAAAAATCACTATATCTATGTTATATATTTTTTAAAGTTGTGTATTTACATTATCCCTACAGTTCCAATTAACTTCTTAATCCAGAGAAATTAATATTTTAATTCGAAGACACGGACCGTGTCTTTATTTCCGTTTTGTCGCCGTCAATGGCGTCATATCCGTGTTGTCTCTGGTTTCCGCTCGTGCTGCCATGGCAACCAGAGCTATGAGCCAGAGCCCTCTAGTAACCAAACTGACGCGGACAACTGTGTAGTTCGCAATGTCTATTTGCACGCTGTTGTTGTTTCGTTCAAACATTATGGACCATGGCAAGCAGACTTTGGATAAAAAAGGAGAACTAAACCGAGAATCAATATCAGCGCGGTGTTTTCGAGATGTCGAGAGCTCCCATGGACACTATATAAACGAGAGCTCCACGTCCGAGACTTCGACAACTCCTACATGTACTTTATTAAACAGGTGAGCACATTTACATAAAACTAATCAAGGTTATATAGTTCAACAATGATAAAATGTTAGAATATGATCTGTATGTTATTCTAATGTTGATCTAGCTAGCTTACTGCTAGTCTCATACAGACAAACTAACGTTAACACATACATTTCAACACATTCAAATGCAGTTTAGAGTGATAGTGTAATGTTAGACCAAGTGAAACAGCGCTGCGTTACCTCTCAAGTTTAATTTGTCTAATAAACTGACCTGTGAGTAGTAATTCTGCGTGTAGTTCGGTAGAATGAAATGTCCATATTCCTTTTATAGGAGACATATCATGCTTTTAAATTGTTCCTTTTTACATATAAATCATACATTTGTAGTCTATATAAAGCGGAACTGCAATGCTTGGGTCTGAATTCCTCATTATTATAGCTCCACAGGCCCCTTTTTTACCCCTTTTCTAATGTGCTTCTGAAAGCAACTCGTTTTGGTGCGGTCTCTTTAAATAATATTGAGACACTTCATACCCCGCCCCCTCTCCAGGTTGTAGCGGTGACACTCGGTTCAACTCCACCCCGTTCGGCCATTTTTGTAGTCTTGTAGCAGAGATAGGATTATCTAGCGCACAGAAACTTTTATACACACGTTATTAACAAAATGTCAACAACGGAAGACTTGTCCAGCCAGCCTTACATGTTCGAGCCAGAGCCGGAGCGAGATGAAAATGAAGACGACGAACCTGCAGAACAACGTCTTCATATGGATGTATCGCAATGGTGTGTACTGTATTTACACATGAAACTTTGGTCTTCCGACCTTTTACCACCGTGTCGATTTATTTTGATTAATATGTCCGAGGGAGAGAGAGCAAGACAGCGTCTAGTTTGGAGACGGTGATGTCTTGTTTACACTTTCGCCTGGCTCTGAAGAGAGAGAGTGAGCGCGCGCGCGACCGGGTCTCTCTCTCTGCTCGTTCTTTCAGTTAAACATGCTCCTGTCACAAGCGCGGCAGTTCATCTAAATTAGACGGTGTAATGAAGCGTGTGGGTTACTACATCCAACAACCCAACATTTTAACTTACCCTCTCGTAACTTCTGCATCCTTTAGCTTGGACTACAAAATTGCAGCGAGAAATAATAATGGCGGATTGCTCAAAGTGTTGGGCCGGAAGTCAATGTCCTTATTTGGCAGTTCCGCTGCAAATACTGTGACGTGATAGTTCAAAAAACGTCATAGATAACAGAAAAATCTGAACCGGTTGAAAAATATGACCAAAACAGAATATAAAGATATCAACGAAGCACCTGAAGAGAATAATTTCATCTTTTCTGTACTTCTAAACACTCCAAATATACAACAAAATGCATTTAAGGGCTAAAAAAGTGCATTTAGCATGATATGTCCCCTTTAAATCCGCGGGACTCGCATCGCGTTTGGAGCTGATAGCTGTCTCTTAGCAATCCCGAACTGCTTCATATCACAGTCATGATAAAAGCATCGATGTATTCAGTAATCCATATACATTATTAGATCGGTCGGCTTGACGTTGACGACAAAATCCATAATTCATAGCAAATGTTGCGTAATCAATCTACGCCTTTGTTATTGTAAATAGGTTAGCGACCCCTAGTGGAAGAAAAAATCCCATACTGTACGTTTAAAGTAAACCAAAAAACTTTACTCTTAAAATAAAACAAAGCAAATATATATATATATATGATGAAGAACAAATGAGTTGCCTCACAAAGATGGCAATATGCAGAATCCTTGTCCTTGTGTGGAAATTTTTTGGTCCCAATGAGGAAAACAGCATATAAATCATACAGATTATTATTTATTTTTTTATGAAAAAATGCAGAAAGTCATGTGTGATGGGTAGATTTAGGGGTCGGGTTAGTGTGTGTGTGTGTGTGTGTGTGTGTGGGGGTAGGGTTAGGGGTAGGGTTAGTGTAAGAGGAGAAAATATACAGTTTGCACAGTTTAAAAACCATTAAGTCTGTGGAATGTCCCCATAAAACATTAAAACCCAACGTCTCGGTGTGTGTGTGTGTGTGCGTGTGTGTGCGTGTGTGTGTGTGCTTGCTTCCTGAAATTCACACAGGTGTGGGTCTCATGTGTTAGACTGTATCCTGGGGCAGCGGGCCAGGGCCTGTTCACCCGTGTTATATTTTGGTTGTGTATGCATGGATTCCTGTGTGTGTGTGTGTGTGTGTGTCTTCCATGTGTGAGCTAACCATTCTTCCACATTTCCTTGTTTTCATTCTATTGAGTGTGTATTTTTTACAGTGAGAGTGTTTTGATGATGTTCACTGAGTTATTTCATACAAGTATCCAGGGCTAAATATGGATTAGAACGTTTGGTTCGTGTGGTTAGATGATGTTTAGAGCTGCATTTATTATGTTTACCTCAGTGTCTATTTTCTATCTGTCCCGTTCAGCCATGAGTCTGTTCCTCTGCTAGTGTGCAAATTCTTCAGTAACATACCTGTCCATTATCTGCTACAGTCACACAAGGTCAGGGTTGAGGGTTCAGAGTTGGGCACACACTGGGTTCACTGATATGTGCATAGATGTTAGAGGCTACAGAGATGAAATGACCCTCATAGGTCAGTCAGAGTCTGTTGTCTGCCAAGAAGAGAAACTGGGATGTGATGTCAAAGGTCAAAGTTCGGGGGATAATGATGGGCAGACTGAAGTGCAGCCATGCATGTGTAGGCTGTCAACTTCAGTCATTTCTACAGTTTGATTTCACTATAATGTGATGAGACATCCCAGTTTCAACAATGGTGCTGGTGGGCCCTAACAATTTACAAATTGGTAACACTTTATTTCGATGGTCCACTTTAGACATTCTGTAACTATGCATGTCAACTAGCTGTCATTAGTAGTATTAGATTGTTATAAGATTGTGCTTAATATCTGCTAACAATACATGTCAACATATTCTACTAACCTGAACCCTATACCTAACCTAACAGTTTACTAGTACTCTTATGAGACTTAGTTGGCATGTAGTTGCAAAGTTGCAAAACGAATGTCTAAAGTGGACTATCGAAATAAAGTGTAAGCCCTAAAATATATAAGTATGCCCTAGTTCCAGCTGTTAGGCTCACTGACAATGTTCTTCTCAGTTGCATTACAGAAGAAGGCAGGACAACTGGTTATTTGCGTATTTGTATTTGTCAGTACTCAAATTAGAAATCCTTTCAGTTTCTTCACACAACATATTTAAAAAGCTAATAATGTATTTTCATAAAATATTAAAAAAAAACTACAGAAGTGAATCGCTCACATTAAAGTGTTAATGTCGGGTGTTAAAGGCCCACTGAAGTGCCTTGGAATGTGCAGCTTTGTTTGATGCGTTGATGTAATTTCCACTGAAACAGGAAGCTGAGGCGGGACATATTGAATGGCTCCTCCGCCTTTTCAAATAGCCAATAGCGTTTAGTTTACCTCACAGACAGCAAGTCGTACTTGACAGCACCATGGAAGCGAATCCGAGATCTGATGATACGTTGGATTCAATAGTAGAGGTGTGAAAACGTAATAAAACTCAAGCGTTTGAGCAAACGAACACACATCTCCAGCCCATATTGCTCCGTGACTTGTCAACGGTCGCTTTGGCCAGGTGGTATTTATAGCATGTGGGCGGAGCTTTAGATTCTAGAGAGCATTTGATTGGACAGAAGATGTGATGAGGAGCTGAATTCCGCGGTGACGTCATAAAAATCCGTGATCCATTTTAGCGGAAGTGAGAGACTGTAAGTTTTAAATGCTTATATCTCCTAAATGCGAATTTTGTCATTGTTTTGGAATACACCAGCTTCATTACCTTAAGGCTAACATATGCATACTAAAAGCTAAAAAACTTCAATTCTGATTTCAGCGGGCCTTTAAAGTTATATCCCATTTTTATTATTGGGATACCTCAGGGTTCAGTACTTGGCCCCCTTCGTCTTCTCAGTATACATGTAAAACTGATGATTGATTGATGATGCCTGTGGGTCACTGGGGAGAAGAGTTGAAAATAGTTCCTCATGCATGTTTAGTTGCAAATCCAACTCTTAATCATTAATTTGCATTGTTTAGTATGTAATTCAGGAACAGAACTTGTCCATAACTGGACCTCTCCCACTACAAAAGTTCACTTTTCAGCCTGATGACCCAATTTAGAATGGGTGGATAAGTATAGGAGACTGTTCAGCATGAATAATTAAACCCCCAATGCAAAGCCAAGAAGAAACAGAGAGTCGAGTCCAATGAGAGGCATGAAAAAGCTAGGAAATCAGTTGCCTGGGCCCGCAGTTAATGATACAGTTTAGTGGTATATTCACAAATATTATTTGAGTGTGTGAGAAAAAGAGCAAATATTCATTAGTTCAAATAGTTCCTGACTTCCACGTTCCCTTGGAATCGACTATTTTTATGGCAATGATCATTTCTACATTTTCTTTCTCAGGACATTTTTATAGTCAAGAGAATAAAAAAATATATATATACAGTATATATATATATTTTGGATATTAAGGGCACAAGAAATACCTATTATATATAGAAAAAGAAATCTATTTGTGGCGGTGCAGCATTTATCAGTGTCTCTTTACATTGGCAGAATATTTGTTTTTTGTTTGGCTGAACACCAGTTGAGTTTAAGCCACCATGTGCAGGTCCAGTTTCATGGCATATTAAATGCACTTTTACAAGATCTACTGTCAGAATGGAGTTTAGAAATGCGGAGAAAATCTGCTTGTTCTTTTTTTCTAACCTTCTTTACATAATTAAGAATCCACACCATGCTTGTTTCACTTGTTTCATTTGAAAAAGATTTTATAAGCTCTTGCAAAATGACAAACATCATCTGTACAGGTGTGAATCTTGCCATGTTTGTATAATGTGGATTTTTTGGTTACACTTTATTTTGATGGTCTACTTTAGACATTCAACTAACTATAAGTAACTTTGTACCTACATGTCAACTAACTCTCATTACAGTATTAGTAGACTGATAGGGTTCAGGTTAGCAGAATAAGTTACTTACACTGTAGGGTTAGGGTTAGGGTTAGGGTTAGAGTGTTAGCAGATATTAAGCAGACAGTCTTCTAATACTCTAATGAGAGTTAGTTGACATGTGGTTGTAAAGTTACTTATTAGAATGTTTAAAGTGGACCATTGAAATAAAGTGTTACTTTTATACTTAAAGTCCCCATGAACTAAACATTTACGTTTTTTTATTTATTTTTTAGTATGAATTAGAGGTGGGCATAGATTAATTTTTTTAATCTAGATTAAAATGGCTCATTTGAATTCTGCCGAAGGCATTCAGAATATGTGTGCTACCCAAATAATGACTATAAAAGTAAGTCTTTGAGAACGGGTTTCTCAAGCCAGGTGGCGCATTAGACCAGGGGCTCATCTCCTGTTTCCAAAATGCATCACAAACTGCTTGAGAAAGCTGTTCTACTCATAGACTGTAAAAGGTTACTACTGTACTGTTACCGTCCGTAGGCAACATTAGGTAGGCCTATGTTATTATCAACTACTATAGGCTATCAATTAGGGATGGGCGATATGGCATAAAATCCATATTGTGATATACATTGCAGCCTCTTGCGATAACGATATATATTATAATAAAACTATTTCAGAACAGGTTACACAGACCCTGCTAAACACCTGTTAAATGTTTTTTTTTAGTTTTTTTTTAAAGGGTGTATGTAGTTTTGAGAACAAATATTGTCTAAAACTGTAAGTATACAACATAATTTTGCAGATAAATAAAATGTAAGTACACTAGCTGCAGAGACTTAAGTAGGTCTAATGTTTATTATGGCTTGGAGCTTATGAAACCCCAAATTTAAAATTAGAATATTGTCTAACTGATGTCTTTTCAGTTAAAAAGAAACACAACAACGATTCTTAAAATCGGGCGCAGACAGAGATTATGTGCTACACCACGATATATTGGGAATAATACGCGCGCGCTGATATTCAGTGATATCATATGTTTCGTTTTGAATTTGAGGTGGTAGAAGCGATTAGTCGTGTGTTAACTTACCGAACTGTTAGGCTACCCCACACACTCTGTCTATGTAGTTTGCTGCTGCTCGTCGGACGGCTTAAATCCAAACCAAGTCCAAATAATGTATGTTGCACCGATCTTTTTCACCAGCTTTCACTTTCAGCCGTGTTTACTTAAGATGACGACGAATATGATGCGTTGCAGCCGGGTTTACCTCGCGGCCGCGAGTAGATTGTGTCATCATAGCTTGTGTAGTATAGAGCCAGCTCCCAACCCAACTTTGAGAATAGATTAATGGCGATATTTTTTTTATCGCGCGATAAGAGTCTCGCGTTAACGCAGCACGTTAACGCCGATAACGGCCCACCACTAGTATGAATATGTTAGCCTTACTGTTACTATAAGCTAGTGTGCTCCAAAACAATCTTTCGGAAAAGACAAAATTCGCATTTAGAAGATATATGTATTCAAAACTTACTCTCTCACTTCTGCCAAAATGGATCAATGATTTTGATGACATCACTCTGCACTTCATCAGATTTTCTGTCCAATCAAATGCTCTCTAGAATCTGAAGCTCCGCCCCCTATATTATAAATAGCTGTGGCTGAAATCGGTCACTTGTTCACACATTTGTGGCACAAATGATTCAGACAGTGTAAATATGCTTTCCATTGGGAAGTAAAGTCTGGTTTCACGTTAGTGTCACGCGAACTGCTGGCGCACACACAGTCTTCTCCGGTCCAGAGACATGATAGCACAGGGCGGATTATATGATCGAGACCAGAAAATGTATCGGACCCATTTTAAAGCAATATGGAGGAGATTAGGAGGAGAAACTGTTAGACAGACTCGGCATTAGAAACAGCGATGACGAGTGGAAGAGATAACACCGGTGCCGTGCACCAACATAACTCACACATCTCAAACTGCACATCCTCAGCATGATTATGTTCACTGTTTTGCTTTAGTAACAGTTTCATATTAAATCTAAAAGGGGAATCTATTAGATGGCTGTCATAAGCTGTCAAATGCGGCTTTACTGAGCTCAGTGTCTGTGATATAAACGAAACAGTATTGGCTATTTTACAGTTTTTTTCGATTGCTAAACGACAGTGGGCACAACTGGAGTCACATGTGCAAAACTCTAACTACAGTCTGCACAGCAGCAGTTCATGTGGACCAAACTCTAGTTCGTTTTTCATTGCTTGAACACAGTTTTCAAAACTCTACACACTTATCCCATGACTTTAACCACAACCTGCACAACACTGTGGATTTACAGCACTTTGTTCAAATGCTAACACACTGCTGTCAAAACTGTGAACCACACATTCAAAACAGAATAGATTTCAGCCTTGTGCCTTTCAAACACTGATGAGTGCAATTTCAGCTGAAAGGCTAAGCAGGGGTCTTGTTTTAGACTTGTTAGTGAACACACACACACACACATATATATATATAGGTAGAGCTCAGAAAGACTAATTTTGGAAATGGAACAAGGAAGACGGGTTGGTGGAGGGAGAAGGGTGGCAGGGAGAGGGCGGATGCGTGCCGGATGTGAGGACACGAGTCCAGAGGACTGCCAGGGATGGATAAGGCACTCCAGAAGGTTCTTCCCCAGGTGCATGGCAAGAGAGAACATTAGATGTGATGTTGATGAAAACCTGTGGCCTGATGCTAGAGAGAGGCAGGATTAGCCCCTCAATTATTTGTTCGAATTACAGTATGTACTTTTAGTTTCTACCTTTTTTTTCTCATTACTGTAATTCCGTAAATTACTACAGACTATTGAAGCAAACTGCTAATGTTCATTTACCTTAAAGAATTGTTATGTTCTAAAAAATTAAATAAATCATGTGAAAGAATGTCACTCTTTTCTTTGAAGAAAATATTACTTTGTATGAAGTCACTGAAATTGTTCAAACTGTAAAGATGAAAAGTTAGTATTTTCTGTATTGGTGTTTGATGCTAGTGTTTTTACTCTCAGTGTGTTCTGAGTGACAGTGTGTGTTATCTCAGTGAGGGTTGTGCTAGTGTTTGGCTGCACTGAGCCTGTTTTGAGCCGTGTGTTAAGAGTTGTGTTGCTTGGAGTGAGTTTTGCAGGTGATGTGAACTGTTTAGCTCAGGTGACTGTTGGTAGTGCAGACTGTAGTTAGAGTTTTGCACATGTAGCTCCAGTTGTGCTCACTGTCGTTTAGCAATCGAAAAAAACTGTAAAAAGGGGGACGAGCTGTTTGATATGTCCACTCCTGTCTTCCTATTTCAGTGGAAATTACGTCAACACACTGAATAACTTTAAGGTGATTCCCAGAAAACATGTGATTTCCAGTTTCTGCTGAGTTGATTTCTCTCAAGTTTTCGTTCAGAGAGAAACAAAACTCTGATGGCAACAGGAAGTAAACACTGTTATTCGAGGGAATGACAAATGGCCATTTCCTGTCTGAGGAAGAAAGAATGTACTCGATCTAAAACGGTACAACCTTCCTCAGCAGCACCCAGCAACAACGCCAGCTTTCTGCAATCTAAATGTGTGTATGTTTTTCATAGCTGTGTGTTTTAGGAATGCCCTAGGGCCTCACTAACTGGCTGCTTTTGACTGTGTGAGTGTGTGTGAGTGTGTGTGTGTGTGTGTGTGTGTGTGTGTGTGTGTGTGTGTGTGTGTGTGTGTGTGTGTGTGTGTGTGTGTGTGTGTGTGTGTGTGTGTGTGTTTGTGTTTTAGGCATTGTTAAAGAGTCTCAATGTAGGTCTCTGATCCACTCTGACACAAACACACACTACACATTTTAGAGAGCCATGTTTTGTCTTGTTTTGGGATGTAGCATTCTGTGGGTGTGTGTAGTGCGATACTGATCTTGTTTACAGTTCAGTCAGCCATTTTGAGACCTTTCAGATTCAGGAAATGAGGGTAGGAATGTGTGTGTGTGTGTGTGTGTGTGTGTGTGTGTGTGTGTGTGTGTGTGTGTGTGTGTGTGTGTGTGTGTGTGTGTGTGTGTGTGTGTGTGGAAATTATTCATGGATAGAATGGTCTTTTCAAAACACAACATGAGACATTTGGAGAGTTAAAGCCATTGCATGGGCTGTACATCCATCCCTCACAGTCTTGTTTTCTTCTGTGAAATATTAAATGTGTTGTCTACCCTGATACGGTTTACTGGTGTGTGTCTCTCTGTGTGTTTGTTTCCTAATGTGTTGGACACCTGCTGAGGAAGCTTTTAAGAGCTTAGCCTGTCAGTTCTCCTCTTCACTCATCTTTAGCCTGACAGAAGCCCGAGGAACCCAAGGCTATTTTAATGCTTGTGTTGAAGTTCAAGACAGAGTGTCTTAACACCATCTAGTCTTGGTGGTCTCAGACAAATGGCCTCGGAGTGTATCTGATCTGTTGAATGTGGTGAGGGGGTTACTAAGCTCAAGTCCACTCTTTCAATGTTAAAATATACAAGTTTAATGTGCTAAGACAGGAGAAAAAAGTGGCGAGGCTAGATGATGTAATAATGGCATCTACACTAAACAGCTACCCTGTATTAACCAGCCAAACTTTGAGCCCTTTGTTTAATGCACTCCTTCAAGTGGAGTCAGAAATTCATAATTACGAGTTCTGAGCACACGAATGACAGAACGTAGTTGTGTTTACGAATTCTAGACTATACATGTGTTGCTAAGTTGGCAGGGGCCTGTTGATATGAATTATGATGGTGTTATTTAAATTTGACATGCTGTATATCAATCATTTTTAAGGTGTTGATGTATGGAACAGCTCGTAGATAACATCCGTTAATCAAGTTAATCACTCTGCTTTCACAGTTTGCTTTATGTAACACAAACATTTAGTTTGGTAACCCTTTATTTTGACGGTCCGCTTTAGACATTGTGTTGACTATAAGTAACATTGCACCTACATGTCAATTTATTCTACTAACATCTAACCCTTCCCATAACAGTGAGACTACTAATACTCTATTAATACTCTAATAAGAGTTAGTTGACATTTAGGTGCAACATTACTTATGCCTAAAGGGGACCATCAAAATAAAGTGTAACCTTTTTAGTTTTGGTACCAAGTATAAATACGTGATAGAATAATTTTTATAATTTTGAATTCAGACGTAGTTTTTTTGGGGGGTTATTGTTCACAATATAATTATTTTGTTTTGTTTGGGCTACTATAATGAATGAGGTATGATTGTTCCAGGTGCACTTAAAGGCAGCATAAGCATCCTGACATCGTAACTTGGGTAAACCAACGGCGTGAGTTTGGGGCGGGACCGGTTTCAAAAACCATCAGCAAAACGTCCCTTGGGTTTGTTCTTAAAAGGTACATAAAGTAAAAAAAAAAAAGTCAACTTGTCTTTTATTGGTAGTGCTAAAGTTGGCGTTAGTTATTATAAAAAAACAATAGAAGTCTATGGTATGTCCTTTTTTCGGTTAGCTATATTTGGTTTGTTTGGTTTTTTCCACAAAATTTTCTGTTTTTTCGAGCTCCAAATACCATACCTCATTCCAGAGAAGAACTCAGGACAGAGAGAAAGAGAGAAAGGTTTTAAAAACATAGTAAACAATCCTCTTTCAAGACAGCATAGCTGATATAAAACCTCATAAGGGATTGATTTTGAACATGGGCAGTAACTCTGAGTGCAACACAAACAGTCAATCTCACACGAAACGCAAAGAGGATGCAATGATTTTAATAGAATTTGATGTTAGCATGTATAGCTAAGCTAACAATGTGATACTCTAATAAGCACAAATCACAGCACACATAAACATTGGGTAAAATATTATTTTTAAATTTGTTTGAAGTATTTGTAGCCTACTGATGCCCTTAGACTTTGGCTTAGAATATCTTGTGGAAGATCTTTGTGAATCGTGCCTAAAAATGCTGTCTAGGTAGGAAGCTAACATCTGGTAAAATCGCCAATAAATCATCACAACTTTTTTCAGTCTGATCCCAACAAACTGTGTTCGTAGAGTCTTTGCTTGTGTGTCATGTGACCCCGTCCATTGTGCTCATGACTGCAGCAGATGTGCGCTAAACAATGCAATGGATAAATAAAAGGAAACTGTGTATAAATAGCCTTGTGTGTGTGTGTGTGTGTGTGTGTGTGTGTGTGTGTGTGTGTGTGCAGCTGCAAAGCTCAAGCATGTGAAGGCATTTGGACCCATAAAAACATTCAAAACTTCCAATATGGGCCCAATTTTTGTCCTGACTCTATGACTCTTTCACTCCTTTCAACAGGTGTTTGGCATGTGATGTAACAAAAATTAAATGTAATAAAAGTGGGCATGTGTGTATGTGCGTGTGAAGATCTATATGCTGGCAGGCGCACAGGGTTGACGATTTAAATACAGCTCAGATAAGAAACCCAGAAATAAATCTCTTTCTGTTACAGTGCTCCCACCTAACCTTAAACCACATTCACACACACACACAGACACACAGAATAATGCTATCAGCCGCTGATAACGTCAGCGCTGAACACACTGATAAAACACAATGCTGCAGTGCTTCTGAAATGATGACCTCTTACAACATGCAGGAAATGATTATCAGTGCCAAAACGAAAAGAGAGAAAGAGAGAGACTGCAACAAATACATGAAAAGAGAGCAGAAAAGTCAGGGTGGGGTGGGCCTGATTTTGTGATCTAAATGGTTTAGTGAACCAATAAAAACCTGCATAGCCTTAAGGTGTGGTCACATTTACCTTTGTTCAGCAAATTCACAGCAAATGTCAATTTGTGAAAACGGTGACATCATGCGCATATTTATTACATTTTCAGTCTATAGGCGAGTAGTGTTTCTTTACAAAGTGACATCGCCACCTAATGGCCTGGCATGAATAATACCGTGATTTTAGTCATTTTTGCAGATCCGTGTGAACAGGGATCGCTTTGACAACGTTGTCGTTTGTACGTGGAAAAACACAAAAGAAAGATATTTCCATTTGTAGTGCATCGCTGTCGTGTAAACGTACCCTTAGTGTCTACAGAATAAAAATGCACATACAGTGCACAAGTACTATGGTGATGATGAAATGTACATCACACACACTGTAAGCATACCCTAACCTACATGTAAAAACTGAAGTATAATTTGGGCTTGAGGCAAATCTGTCAGTAGCCGCGTTTCCATTACCCTTCAAATTGTGCCAATTAAAATTTCGAATTGAAAATGCGCCCAATGGAAACAAGTCAGTTTCGCACAAAAAATTTACGCTCGCATGTGGTGGTTTTTCAGGCAATTCGAGAAAGGAATATTTCGCAAAACTGCAATGGAAACAGTTTTTCCGCATTTACAGGTCACATGGCGTAGGTTAAAGTCGATCATTCTTTAAAGAAGGCGCGGTATGTTTGGGCAGAAGACGAGACAGAGTTTTTCATTAAACTCATAAAAGACAAAAATATTATGGGAATACTGGATTCTAAACAACAAAGAAATCCCACAATTGATCAAGAGCTTGAAGCAGAAGGAGGGAGAAACACCTCATATTTGCTGCTCACAAGTATAAGGGGCTTTCCTCGCCATTAATGTTGGATAACACGCCTATGTCTCCTTCCATTAACAAGAATGGCTAGTGGTGGCTGAGATATACGTAAAAATAAAAAAAGAGGAAAAAATTACGTTTTAGTCACATAACATCGGTTAATGGAAACACCGTCATTTCACAATCGTTTTTTATCGACATTTAGAAAATATCGCAAAAGTTTTGCGCAAATCTGTAATGGAAATGCAGCTAGTGACCTTCACCATAATAACTGACCTGGCACCGTTTCCCATACAATGACGTAACTCACTGCCTAACTTCCATAGTACAATGCATCGATGGACAAAAATGAACTAGCTATGACCATTTCCTGTAACCGTAGTAACATGGTCGTTAAAACTGGCCTTCGTTTGAAATATATAACCATATAATCCCTACAGAACAATCCAGCCTTGCTGGTCACCAGCATAAGGTATGTTTGGCATGCTGGGATCAGCATGGGATGCTGGTTGCTGGTTTGTTGGTCTCCATCATGGGAAGAGGAAATGCAACTAGACCAGCACAAACCAGTTTGGACCAACATTGATTTCATGCTGGTTTATGCTGGATTTTCCAGCAGGGATGATATAAAATCCACTGCATGTTTAAGTTAGCTTATTTTTCCTACAGAGCATGGTCTAATGAAAGTCCACTTGTTGTACTAACAAGGAACTTCTAACCACAGGTCAAGAGCAGTAGTTTCAGACACACAAGTTTGCGATGCTGTTTGTGAATGTTCATTGGAACTGGGAAACAGCGGATAGTTAGTATTGAGGGAACAGTTGGCTAACAATGTTTCTGGGAAATGCACCTCTGGCTAAAAAAGCAGAGGTTGATCTCTGGAGATATGTATTGAGTGAGTGTGTGGGTCGAGTTTATCGTTAAGAGTGGATTAGTTACATTTTAGTTGGATTTTCTCTGAAAGGAGAACGCTCTTACTCTGCTTCTAGAACTGACACTCTCTTTCCTCCTGTCTTTCGTCCTAGTTTCCTGTATTCTGTGACAGCACCTTGGGGAGTTCTGGGGCGAGGAGAACGAGAGCTGAGAGAGTAGAGACTGTATAGGTTGTATTTAGTCGCTAAAGGTTCAGCTGTCCTATATTAGTGACACACTTGAGGCGAAAGACGAGCCGAGCAGTGGATCTGACGATCAGAGCCGTGTGTGTGACTGGGAGCTGAGACGGACCAGTATGTGTCAGACTAAAGAGGTGTGTGTGTGTGTGTGTTTTGTGTAAGGGTGGACATTACAGTTGTTTTCAGTTGAGATTTGGTTTCAAAGGCAGGTGTGTTACCGAGACCCTATTAAAGATTTGTGTGGGTGTGGTCGTGTTTGGTTTAGCCTTGGGGTGCCACGTGAATGTCATCATGACCTTTTAGAAATGAAAGGCACAATCCAAACAGCTGCAGGATCCAAAGATGTAATCATATCTAACTTTAGGAGAAGTGTCTACGTTCAGACTTCAGGTAAATGTGGCCCAAATCTGATTTTTAAAACTTTTTGTCATGACAGTGTGAACGACACAAACCTCATGGAATCTGATCTTTTCGATTCTGATTCGGGCCACTTCACATATGATCCTGAATCCGATACAGGGCAGATGTTTTGCAATGCGACCTCAGTCTGAACAGTCACATCAGAAGTCACTCTAGAGCAACGTTCGTCTTTGTTTTTTCGCATTCTCATCTTTGATAAATTCATAAATCCGCTGTCTTCTGTGGCCGATCACGCTATAAATAAATGCTTAATCACTTACTTTAATGTCTTCCCTGTTTACTTCCATTTGACAGCGTGCTGCGTGACGTCTTTTATCCCTCTTTTGCACATGCGGGTCAGACCAGGACCATGATCTGTTGACTCTGGAATCTGACATTTTTACAGCTATACAAAAAGAAAATCGTATGTGAATAGGAGTCTGCACAAATATCTGCACTGACATCGCCTTGGTGGTCTCGGCCCAACCAAAAACAGACTCTGGAGTGGTTTGCTTGTGATGAGAAAGCAATCTGACCCAATCAAGTTGTGTCATAATTCATAATGGGAAATGTGATAAAAAAAGCAGCAGTGTCTAATCGTGTGGTTGAGCACATTAGTTATCTCAGTTGAAAACCGAAGCTCTTAAAATGTTGTGTAATTGACCTTCTCTGAAACTGGAGCATTGCAAGAATGCTGGCCCCCAAAAAAGCCTTGATTCCCACTCTGAAAAATTATGTTTTATTAATTTGTAACTGTCAGATTTGGAATCAAGGGTAACACTTTAGTTTAGGGTCCAATTCTCACTATTACTAGGATATTGGCTGTTTATTACATTAATACCTTATTCTGCATGGCCATATTCTACATCCCTTAATCCTATCCAATACCTAAACTTAACAACTAACTTACTAACTATTAAAAAGCAGTAATTTTATTGTTTATTGAGTTTGAGGCAAAAGTCGTGGTTAATAGTTAGTTAGTGAGAATCGGACCCTAATCTAAAGTGTGACTGAATCAAGGCTTATACATTTGTATGTGTGTGTGTGTGTGTGTGTGTGTGTGTGTGTGTGTGTGTGTATGTATGTGTGTGTGTGCGCAGCAACAGCTAGTCCTCATCTTTATGGGTGAACACTATGAGCAGAATCCTATAACATAAAAGAGTCCACTCTGACCAATGAGAGGACAGTTTTACACATGTGCATGAATGCATTTTTGATACGATTTGAAACGATGCATTATGAAAGCAAACTAAACCAAGGCAAAATGTAACGTTGTAACAATCTGTTGTTTCAGAATAAAGCAAACTATCTACAGCCCTTCACAGTAATCATGAAACATATTGGTTTCACTTTATTTGTTTGGTCCCTTTAACACATTCTGTTGACTATAAGTAACGTTGCACCTACATGTCTACTAACTCTCATTAGAGTATTAGTAGAGTATTAGTAGACTGGTAGGGGTAGGTTCGGGTTAGTAAACAATATGGTTAGTAGAATAAGTTGACATGCATTTGCAAAGTTGCTTATAATCAGTTGAATGTCTGTTGAGGAGCATCACAATAAAGAGTTAGCAGATATTAAGCACAGTCTACTAATACTCTAATGAGAGTTAGTTGACAAGTATTTGCAACATTACTTAGTTAACAGAAAATCTAAACGGATCCATCAAAATACAGTTACCAAAACTCTTTTAAATGTCACTTTTCAAGATAAAAGACAAAAAATAATAATGCATGGTCTCTGTGAGTTTCTACTTTTATTTAGATTTCTTTTTTACAGACATAATAATCTATTATTTGTAACAGATTCATAAACGGACCTTCATTTTCTCGTTGTTGATTGTCCGCTCAGGGTAATGCTGGGAGCACCTGGGTCATAAACCTGGTTAGTAACGGTTGTCGACCACTCTCTTCTGTGGTATGTTTACAGTACCTCGGTTTTATTGTATAGTTAGCTAACATTAGAGCCGAGAGCTAACAGCACCATGTTTGTAATTTTATAGCTAATGTAATTAGTCATTCATCACTTTGTTTTGTTTTTAAGCCACACCACAATGAATTCCCCGCCCAGAGGGGAATTTTATTGCTCAATCGGGTAAACCTGAGACATTGTGGAGATACAGCGCTGTAACGAGGTTCTCATGGACACCAGTGCAGAAACGCTTGACAGAAATTACATCATACAATAACACTTTCTAAATAAAAAAATTCCCAAGATTCCCTGGAGTATGTGTCACTTCTGCACTTGCACGGGGGATTGAGGGATTGACAGTGGATCAGAGAAAGCACTGAGAGTGGTTTAGAGTGTCCAAACGTTGAGAAATGCTAAACTGTGTGCAAATGTTGAGTAAAAATGCCAGAAAGCAGTCAGTCTGTCACGAGCGTTTCAAAGCCTGACAATTGTGCCAGACTTTCTGCTGGATTTAGTGCATAAATCATATTGTTTACATATTACTATATTTAACTACAATTTTAAATGCAATTTGGATGTTTTCACTGTGACTGTTTAACAATAGTCCATTAAACTAACACAGTATCTTTAACTTTAATCTTGTGTGTGTATACAGACCCTTTCCAAAAAATTTGAATATCATGGGAAAGTTTATTTATTATCATAATTCCATTCAAAACGTTAAGCTTCCATAGATTATAGATTCAGGGCCCACAACTTAAACGATTTCAAGTATTTAGTTGTTTATTTGTACATAATTTGGGCTTCCAGCTCATAAAACCCACGAAAACAGGATTTCAAAAAATGTGAATATTACATGAAATCACACAGTAATTACACAGTGATACCATGGTCATTGAACCAGGTTTTGGTTATTTTGGCAGTGTGGGCAGGTGCAAATCCTGCTGGAAAATGAAGGAAGCATGAAGTGCTCTTAAATGCCCTGGTAGACGGCTGCGTTGACTCTGGATTTAATAAAGCACAGTGGACCAAAGTCCTCTTTTCTGATGAGAGCAAATTTTGCATCTCATTTGGAAACCAAGGTCCCAGAGTCTGGAGGAAGAATGGAGAGGCACACAATCCAAGATGCTTGAAGTCCAGTGTGAAGTTTCCACAGTCTGTGTTGGTTTGGGGAGCCATGTCATCGGCTGGTGTTGGTCCACTGTGCTGTCCACTCAACGCAGCCGTCTCTACCAGGACATGTTCAGAGCACTTCATGCTTCCTTCAGCAGACAAGCTTTATGGAGATGCTGACTTCATTTTCCAGCAGGATTTGCACCTGCCCACACTGCCAAAATAACCCAAACCTGGTTCAATGACCATGATATCACTGTAATTACTGTGTGATTTCATGTAATATTGTAATTTTTTGAAATCCTGTTTTCGTGGGTTTTATGAGCTGGAAGCCCAAATTATGTACAAATAAACAACTGAATACTTGAAATCGTTTAAGTTGTGGGCCCTGAATCTATAATCTATGGAAGTTTAACGTTTTGAATGGAATTATGGAAATAAATAAACTTTTCCATGATATTCTAATTTTTTGGAAAGGGTCTGTATATATATGATTATATTGGAACTGAAAACAACTAAAGATTATTTCCAACGCAATATTTTCTTGTCATGGGCTTGGGAGCATTTGGACAGACATGTTTTGTGGTCTGTGCTAACTCGTGCACATGATCCACTGTGAAGGTTCGAGTGACCCTAACTTCATTCACCCCAAAGAATATTTACAATGTCTGAATCGTTCAGACCCTTCAAGTCTCTGTCTTAAAGGGTAACTCTCGCCAAAATGCAACCTAGGCTCTTTTTGTTAATCTACCCGAGGCAAACTTTCGTGTAAAAGCATAATTAGAATGGAAACGCCACTTTTAAGTTTGACCGTATTTTCGTTTTAGGTTAAAATGCCTTGTGAATGGGAGTGAATGGGGGACGACTATGATAGCATCAAAATCGCTATTTTTAAAACACTAAGAAGGCTCGACACAACATGAAACTTTGCTGGAAGTATCACCAGGGGCTCTACACATGAACTCCAGCACTGAGAACATTGTTTGTGTACACAGAGTTTACTAAAAAGAAAGATTTTGAACAATTCACTGTGTTTCTGTCCGCCGGCATTTTGACAGTCAAATATAGTCGATTTCCGAATGCGAATGAACTGACTCTGAATTTTAGTATTGTTTCTTATATGAGGATCCTTTTTCAAATACAAGGTCAATATTGATTTTCACTAACGAGAAAACAACAAATTATCCGTGACCTTATATTGAACAAAGCTTTTCATATTTACTCTCCTCCCTGTTACGGAGATTGACTATTTTTGACTGACAAAATGCCGGCGGACGGAAACACAGTGGGCCCTATCTTGCACCCAGCGCAATTGACTTTGTACACCGACGCATGTATCATTCCTATTTTGCACCCGACGCACAGCGGACTTTTCCCTCCACAGAAGCACGTCGGTTAACTAAGAAATACACTTGCGCTCCCGGGGGCGGTTCAGCACAAAGAGGAGGCGTGTTCCGGCGCAAACGTTCCTTCATGCTATTTTGCAGGTTTAGAAAACAATTCCGCCACTAACCAGGAAAAAATAGTTTAAAGTCAGTGGCGCGTTGCGCATGTTATTCATATGCTATTTTAAGGGCGCATGCTTGACCATAATCAATGTAGCGTGTGCACAACGCACACTTTGATTCTCTCATCTACACAGAAGCAGCAGTTTTCATTTTTGCAAATCATACATTATTACGATAGATAGATAGATAGATAGATAGATAGATAGATAGATAGATAGATAGATAGATAGATAGATAGATAGACAGACAATTTATTATAAAAGCATAAATCTAGCTTACACATTTACCCAAATTATCATACGCCTGTTTAACCGAAGTTAATTTGGGTGGGTTTCTCCATCCCCAATGTCCCTGACAAGAACGTCGGTCTCCTCGGCTGTGAACTGCTCCTGGCGTGCGTCTGGCAAATCCGCCGTTATAATAGGAATCCGCTTTAGAACAAGCGCGCCTGCTCTTAAAGGGAATGTGAGATGTCGCTCTGATTGGTTTATTTCACGTTACGCCCAAACCACACCTATGAATAATGAAGCTACTTCAGACCAACCCCTTTTAGATTTGCGCCGGGCGCAAGAGTCATTTATCCCGCCGGGAAAATAGCAACAGCGCCGGAGATCCGCCCACAAAGTTACTTGCGCTTTGCGCTTGACACTTGCGTTTCAGATCGTTAAAATAGGGCCCAGTGAGTTGTTCAAAATCTTTATTTTTAGTAAACTCTGTTTAAACAAACAAACAATGTTCTCAATGCTGGAGTTCATGTGTACAGCCCCTGGTGATACTTCCAGCAAAGTTTCATGTTGTGTCGATCCTTCTTAGTGTTTTAAAAATAACGATTTTCGATGCTATCATAGAAGTGCCCCATTCACTCCCATTCACAAGACATTTAATCTAAAACGAAAATACGGTCAAACATAAAAGTGGCGTTTCCATTCTAATTATGCTTTTAAACGAAAGTTTGCCTCGAGTAGATTAACAAAAAGACCCTAGTTTGCATTTTGGCGAGAGTTACGCTTTAAGTCTGGTCTTGTCTAGTCAACAACACTGATAGTTTATACACTGATAATCTACAACAGTGATAGATTTCTCCCACGACGGTGGACACGCACTGTTAAGAGTCTCAAAATGTAATCTAGCAGGGGTGTATACGTGTTCAAAATATTGTGATAATGGGCCCCTGTTCTGTGGGCCCCGGTGCATTACCCCGCCTGCACTGCCAGTATTCATGCTACTGTTCAGATCTCCTCTGAAAGAAACCTGTAGCAACAAGTGACATCTGAAGAGATGGTGATTTCATGCTCTGTAAAACAACAGTATAAGAGTGAAATAAAACACTCAAGAAATATGAGATCAGAATGAGAATTATAAGGCTGTTTTATGTGCAGAGCAGAGAGATGACTCACAGGTTCACCATCTGTGAACACACACACACACACACACACACACACACACACACACACACACACACACACACACACACACTGTGTGTCTGCGCAGCATGCGGTGCTACAGCAGATCTGCCTGCAGCAGTTCACCGTGTTGATCTGTGTATTACAGGACACAGTCCAGGATAAAAATTATACCTGCAGTCACAAATGTGTTGGATCTCTAAAGCATGTGTAAGCAAATATTTATACTGAAAACAGCTCCACCAGTTAAACTGGATCATGTTACTAAATGCCTTCGAAAGAAGAAGCCCTGTGTTTTTTGGCAATACTTACTAAATAATCACATTCTTAAGATTTCCTGGCTGATGAATTTTACATGATGGGTTTTGACAATGCACACAAAAACCAGGATGGACTTCTTAAGGCCACTAAACTTAAACTGGTGTGATGTAATTTAAAAACAAACAAAAAAACAGGTCAAAACGAAGTTTCTTAGGAGTTTGTTTTGGGAGTTCGAAACAGCTTGCCAAAGCGAACTTTCTAGAAAAGTACGTTTTTTTCCAGAAAAGTAACTAGTTTTCCGGCTAGTAAACACCTTCGAACTGCTATTGGTCCCTGGCGATTACACAATAGGTGGGTGTGGCTCTGAGGCTCCGCCTTCTTTGACGTGGAAATCTTCGCAAGTGAAAACATGAACACATTGGAGAGCCGCTTTATAGAAGAAACTGAAGTTGCAATTCTAACTGAAAGAGACACTGACACTTTTTTTTCATGTTTAATACTGTAAAGCTACTTGCTTTAAATTCATGCATTGTATAAAGTGCTATATAAATATACGTGCCAAACTGGTGCAAACATATCCTCCTCGCCATGATCAGATGCTTTCTCAACTGCTGTTTTCCCACCGCTGTCATTTTTGTTGTGTGCCGATTTCTGTTATTGAGAGTAAAGTGTGCATGGTGGGCGGCATCGGATGTTCACTAACAGTTTACTTCTTCTTTTTTTTAAAAAGAACTTCTCCATGAGTATGTTAGGTTTACCAACCTTGTATCCACCTAACAAATTATCTATTACACTGTATGAACTAGGGCTGGGTAAAAAATATTGATTTCTCGATTTTAATCGATTCTCATTTTTACAAACCGATATCGATTCTTAAAACCCAAGAATCGATTAGTCATCCTGTTTTCAGTTAATGAATGAATGTAACATTGTAGCGCATCCCATCCAATAATATTACTATTGATATGAAACAAAGTCTCAGATTTCAAATTATAACCATTTTCTTACGAAATTTAAAAACATAAATAGGCTACCATTTTGGCGCTGTGGCTTAAGATCGCTCTGGCTCAGCTCAAGAGAAGCAGCAGCACATGATCTTCTCTTCCGCCTTAATAACACCAGTTACAGCGTGAAAAAAAACATGAATGAGCATCTGAAAGTGTGTTAAAAGGTAGAGTACAACTTCAATCAGTGTTTCAACCGTGGAAAGACGTCAGTAAAACAGCTTGTAAACAATGTCATGTAACGTCACATTTACCTCAGAAAAACCATATCCAGTGACCATAAACTCGTCAGTCAGCTAGAAAAATGTATTCTAGAGTGGAGCATTTTGCTAAATATATGCACCATATTACATATTCATTATAATTTTTTATGTTCTTCAATATTTTATGCATGTTTGAATAAATCTGGCAGGTTTTTATGACAGACACCATTTAAATGTTTATATTTCATATAACTTTATTATAATAAAAATAAATAAAAGTGTAATTTAAGTGTTTGTATACAAATCAGTTCAATATTATAGTAGGCTAATGAAGCCTATAGGCTACAACTGACTCCCATAGTTTACAGCATTAGTGAAGAGATTTGTTTTCCTTGAGAAAATATGCCATGATTGCCTGATATCCAAAATAATCAATATTGAATCGAATCATAATCGAAATCGAATCAAATTGCAAGCTTGTGAATCGAAATCGAATCGAATTGTGAAATTTGTGTCAATACCCAGCCCTAGTAGGAACCTAGTAACAACCTGACAACCACCCACAGAATCCTGGTATCATTGTGGTGACTTTACCAGGTAAACATCATTCACATTTTCCCAATTTCCCATTTTCCCACATTTTCCCAATTTTTTTTACTATCTAAATAGTAAAAAAAAAAAAAAGACAAAAAAAAAGGGAGTTTTCTGATGAAGGCAGAAGGAAGTTTAGAAAGAATATTTGGTTCATCTGCTGTCTGTTTGTCTCTCGGTTTGCTGTGTCAGGACATTTTTTACATTTTGAGATACTCATACTTTTAGCTCGACAAACATCTGGGCCCGGTTAGTTCTTTGTGAATGCGTATACATGTCTAAGAGGAGTTTTGACACAGATAACCCTTCATTAGTCAGACATGTGCTCTCCTGTTTAACGGTTTTGGTCGTCCAGCCAACAATGAAAGCAGAAAACCAAGCCCAAATGAATTACAGAGTTTCTCTCTCTCTTCGTGTTTTCACATTTCAGATTTGTTGGGACAGGGAGAGACTTGTGTGTTTTATGAAGTACTCACAATTTTCATTTTCAAAATATTTTATCTGAAAGATCAGAGCCCTGAACCACATACATCATTGTTCATAATGTCGAAAATAGACAATAATTTACTGATCATAGTATGATTAAAAACAAAACCCAGATAAAACATATCTATACTACGAAAAAAAGCATAACTTTCACTCATCCTCAACTCTCATCCTTACTGATAAAGGAGCATTTATTGAAGCTAAGCCGCATGCCAATCCACAACTTTCTGACATCAAGCATGTGAATACATTTACATTATTACACATCAACACCCTGACAGTCAACCATAACTTTCTAGCAACTCGCGTAGAGACTCTCAGGATCCCTTAGGAACCAACAGCAACTTCCTTGGAATAAGCCTCAATACACTACACTATACTGTCAGCTACGGCTGCCAAACAAAAAACGTAAAAATAAAGTAAAATATCCTAATTTAAATAAAGTGCAAAAGACTTTGACAGAAATCTTCATTCAAGTTTTTAACAGAAACATGTTATTCCTGAATTTTTACTAACAAACACATTCACTGTAAAATGTGGATCTCTTGCATCTATTCGTCACTGCATCAGCAACTGCACAGTTACTGGCGATAAATAAAGCAACGCACAGCATATCATCAGTGTTTCTCTGCTCATCCTGGACTGAAGCTCAGGCTCTACTCTCCAGCTCAATGATGACCCACACACACACCAGAAACACTTTACATCTCATCAGAACATTAAACACTAACAGATCTTTCTAGATCTCAGCATCTTCACTTATTACAGTCCATACTTTATATCTTTCATACTGACATTCTTATTGAGAATTAACAGAGGTTTAGAAGTTGATGTTTTATTGAAAATAATAAAGTTTGATGATCGGTGTTTGCTTTAGTTGGGCTCTTGATCCCTCTTGATGAGTTTTTCTCTGGCGGCTTTAACTGTGTGTCTCTGATACATATTAGCTATGGTAGGAATCCAAGAGAAACTCAGATCAGATGATGTTGGTCACTTTTAGAGATGATAGTCATCATGTCTGATTTGTTGATACCACCTGAAGTCTAATATCTGATTAAGTCGTTAAATATTAGCTAATTTTGCAATCCAATACTGCTGCAGAAAATCCTGCAGTGCTGTGATACTCTGAAAGATTTTATTAAGTCATTATACAGAAAATGTTTTGACAGGATCATATAGACTGACACAGACATCAAGAATCAGCGTATAAACAAACCAGAACAAATGTGTGTCAAAAACACATTGATGTCCATCAAAGTTTTTTGCACTTTATTTAAATTAGCAAATTTTAATTACATTTTATGGGTTTTGTTTGTTAGCCATAGCTGGCAGTCATTTTACCCGTTTTTATTTTTATTTTTTTTCCAATGAAGGTATTAATTCAGGAAATACCTGTGAAATAACAGTGTTTATTTAATTTAGGATGTTTTACTTTAATGTTACAGGTTTTTTTGGGCTGCCAGTCATTCGGCCGTTTTATCATTTAACTGTTTTGTTACTGTTTAATTACAGATTATATTTATAAATGTACATATATTTTTATGTAATTTAAGAAAACCGGAAACAAAATGCTGTATGAAAAATAGTAAATTTTCTGCATAAAAAATGTGAATTACTGCAATTTGTCATTAATGTCACAATACCTAAAATTATAGCTGAATTTTTATTTTACAGAATTTTTTTTTTTTTTTTTTTTTTGAGTACAAAATTTTTAATTAAAGAAAATGAATGTCAAAAAAATCACAGTTATTTTCTGTAAACATTTTTTTTTTTTTACAGTGTAGCATTGTTGTGCTGAGTTTTGTACAGACATCAATCAGTCAAAAATCTAAAGTTAATATCTCTATGCACAAGCAAACTTTGAAAGATAATCAAACTAGGAAACCCCATTGCAGAGTCCAGTGATACTTCTGACTTCAGTTATATTTGGGTTGTATTTTAGAGACTGTGGTTTCAGTTTTAATACCAAACACATGGGATCCCAATACTGGCTTACCCACACCATTTTTATAAGTGTGTGTTAAAAACCGCTATTTCTATTTCTGCCTTTGTGCCTAAAATGAGCTTTTTATGTGCTCCGTATACGTAGCTCCTGTGTATGTGTTCAATGCACTTTTTCAGAGTAATAATGTACAGCAGCGTGATTGTGATGGAGTGATGTTCGTAAGTCATTATAAATAGTTTTGTGGTCATATCCATCAATTACCATATGACTGAGGTCTCTCCTAGATGACATCACATCTTGTTTGCTTCCCAATCTCCAGAAATCCGGAGCAGGAAGTGGGGAGCTTCCTGTTGCGATGCGAACGTGCTGTTGCGGTAGTCACCTGGCCTGTAAACAGAGCACTCATGCTCACTGCTGATTGGCTGTCGAGAGTCTTTCTGATGTGTAATCAATGAATCACTCAATGGCTCGTAGCCAATCAGAAGAGCAAGATAACTGTGATCCTCCTCCCACCACAATGGACAATTATTCAATAGTATACTGTATTTTATCTGATGTCACATTATGATGCATTTCCTGCACATGATTTTATCTGAAATGTGTGGCTTGTTTGTTTTAACAAGCCAGTCACTTAAAAATGTATGACGTTATCAGTGGAGAGATGAGTCATTTAATCTAAATGATCTAAAAGGCTCTAAATGGTAGACAGCAACATTTGTCCGCCTTCTATGATATTTTGACTAGAACATTATACTTTAACCAGGTGCAATTTGATAAGATTCCAGTGACAATCAATTTGTCCACACTGAATGTGAAAATTATAGGCGTGTTTGACTTCATGCGGTGCTGTGCAGACTGGTCGCCATCTGACTTGAAGCAGTGCATGTTGGTTAAAATTTTACACCGGGAGAGAAAGTGCTTGTATTGCTTACGACCTCCAGCTCTAAATTACTCGCCAAGTGACAAGGACCCTTTGTGGTCACAGTGCGAGTTGGGGATCTCGATTACGAGGTAAGGTGGATGGTCAGGGGCAGTGCATGTCAAATGAATCACCTCAACCTGCTAAAATGCTTGAACGAGGGGACATCGGTCGAGCTAGCGACAGCAGTTTCGGTAGAGTTTAATCTCGGACCAGAAGCAGCTATCCCAGTCAATCCACACGCTCTGGTCCCGGGGGTAGACAGTTGCACATGTGTTCTCTAAAGCTGCGTTCACACTACACGCGACAAAGCGACACGATACCATTCATTTCAATGGGGAGCGGGCGACTTCCGGCGACACGCGCGGTCGCGACCGTTGGTGACTGGATTGGGCGTGTCTGGCGACACGACAAAGTTGAGAAATGTTTAACTTTATGCAAATGAAGAGCGACTTTCGCGAGCGACAACCAATAGGAGTGGAGCCTGGAGCGCGCGTCATCATCCTTCTCTGCTCAGCCCCTCGCCCCATCGACAGAAAGATGGAGGAGTATTTTTTTAAATCTAAAATACTACTGTTATTGTGTCATGAAATGTAGTTATAGGAGTTTTTCAGTCGAGAATGTAGTTGTTTAAAGCTCAAATATGTGGTTTGTTTATACAGATAGCGCCTATTTTCAGGTTTTGATCTGATATTTTCAGAGTTGTGAGACCCAGGTACTCGTTCATTTAACTTACATGCTTTACGAGTCTAAATATTTAATATTTTCCCTCCAGAATGTTTGTTTTTAGCGGCAAGAAAACTGATTCGCTGTCATTGGATGTTATTCATAAACATTACAACGCAACCAGTAGTGGGAACGCCCACTAGCGACCTCATCGCCAGCCACCGGCGACATGCAGCGACAAAGTCGCTTGTAGTGTGAACGCAGCTTAATACTGTGAAGCTGCTTTGATACAATCTGTATTGTGAAAAGCGCTATACAAATAAACTTGACTTGACTTGACTTGACTTCTCACCCCTGCCCGGTCGCACCATCCGGGTGGTGGGGGTGTGTGGTGAGGGGGGCATGGCAATGTGGTGTCTGCACGGGGAGAGCGCGTGCGGAGACGAGTGGTGAGGACTGGGTCAAGTGCATAATGATTAACACCTGTTTGTAATTCCAGTGACTGGCGGAGAGACGGGATAAAAACAGCCGGCAGACTTGGGAATAGGAGGGTTGAGTTAAAAAGCCTTGTGTTATATATAATGCGCAGGAGCGTTTATAGTTTATTAGCCTGACTACGTCAGACTTCGTACTTCCGCTCAATTTCATTTCGCTTCTGTACTCAGTCTGAGACAGCGTCATAGCTTTCCGTTTTCCTCCGGCCTGAAAACAGCTGGCCAATCAACTAACAGAGGGCGGGCTGAGAGCCGTGACGTAGACGCTGATTGTACCGTGGATGCATAGATTTACTTCACATAATCTGCAAAAGTCGTTCACAGCCATGTTCACTCCGGTATTTCGCTCGATGGTTTTTGTTTTCGCATCATACATGTGTTTACAGTGGAAGTTAGATGCGGCTGAGCATGCGCATAACACACGCCATGAATGTTTTTTTATTACATTCTTAATCGGCCTTACAGTCATTAAGTGTGTCGCCGGACACACACTAGACACAAATTCTAAAATACATTCACGTGACACTTTTTTAAATACATCAGAACACATTTCTGAATAAAACCATTGTCTATTTACATTAAAAACATTGCAGTCTACTGTTTAATATGTTTAACAGTCATTGTAGTTTGACAAGGAAAGCATGATGGTGGTTCTTCACCCTTTGATAATTAGCCATGAGTAAGTCTCTGGCTGTCCCTTTCTTGGTAAGGTCTGTTAAAGGGCAGGCTAGAATATAATGTCTCTCATGCAGTGGAACATGAAGGGTGCCCTGTACAGTCTGGAAGTTAGTACCCTATAATGCCAACTTTCACTTAGCATGCCTTTGGTGTGCCAAATAACCCTTTTCTGAGGTCTAATTTCAAGATGTAGCGAGCTTGGCCCAGATTCTCTATGTGCTCCAGGACCAGGTAGGGTCGCTGCCTCACAGTTTTTCCTAATGCAATCTGTATTTCATTTTGGAAAACATTATTCTTTCCAGGACACTCAGAAAAGACATCAGAGAATTGATTTACCTGGTTTGTCCCACCACTTTAGCAGGTTTTAATAGATCTGCTCCACCTGTCTATGTCCTGGCTGATGGACTCTATCACAGGAAATACACTCACCTAAAGGATTATTAGGAACACCTGTTCAATTTCTCATTAATGCAATTATCTAATCAACCAATCACATGGCAGTTGCTTCAATGCATTTAGGGGTGTGGTCCTGGTCAAGACAATCTCCTGAACTCCAAACTGAATGTCAGAATGGGAAAGAAAGGTGATTTAAGCAATTTTGAGCGTGGCATGGTTGTTGGTGCCAGACGGGCCGGTCTGAGTATTTCACAATCGGCTCAGTTACTGGGATTTTCACGTACAACCATTTCTAGGGTTTACAAAGAATGGTGTGAAAAGGGAAAAACATCCAGTATGCGGCAGTCCTATGGGCGAAAATGCCTTGTTGATGCTAGAGGTCAGAGGAGAATGGGCCGACTGATTCAAGCTGATAGAAGAGCAACTTTGACTGAAATAACCACTCGTTACAACCAGAGGTGGGTAGAGTATCCAAAAACTGTACTCAAGTAAAAGTACAAGTACTTATAGAAATATTTACTCAAAGTAAAAGTAAAAGTAATAATCTTAATAGTTACTTGAGTAAGAGTAAAAAAGTATCCAATGAAAAAACTACTCAAGTAGTGAGTAACTAGTTACTTCGGATCATATAGGCCTATATATATATATATGAAGACTTCATGATGCAAAAGCCTCTGAGTGCCATCTGAAATTTTCTTCTAAAACAATCATTTGTATCAAGCTCGTATATTTAAGTTCAGTAATTTCACTTTAATGACAATTAAAGGAGAACTCCGGTCAATTTTAACATTGAGCTCATTTTTTTGTAAATTTGGAGTGCTGTCAATACAGAGAACAACGACAAAAATCGGTGTTGCCTACACCGAGTTATTCTATTTTTAAAATTTGCACCCTGTTGACTTCAGTGGGGCAAGTTTTAAACCTGTGTTTAGCCTGCTTTAACATCCTTGATTTGTCATTACAAGTGCACAGGTCATGTGAGTGATTCCTTCGGAGTGAACGCGGGTCAATCTGACTGCAGTAGATGTGAAAGATATGGATAAAAATGATATTTATTTAGCCAGCGCTCATACCTGTATTTACATCCTGTTTCCGGTCAAAGTCCACAGTAATCGATTGTCGAGTTCACGCGCATGATCATAGGTACTAAACCAATGCGCGTGAACTCGACAATCGATTACTATGGACTTTGACCGAAAACAGGATGTAAATACAGGTATGTGCGCTGGCTGAAATAACATCACTTTTATTCATATCTTTCACATCTACTGCAGTCAGATTCACCCGCGTTCACTCTGAAGGAATCACTCACATGACCTGTGCACTTGTAATGACACATCAAGGATGTTAAGAGGCTAAAAGCAGGTTTAAAACTTGCCCCATTGAAGTCAACAGGGTGCAAATTTTAAAAAGAGGATAACTCGGTGTAGGCAACACCGATTTTTGTCGTTGTTCTCTGTATTGACAGCACTCCACATTTACAAAAAAATGTTAAAATTGACCGGAGTTCTCCTTTAATAGGTAGGCTACTTTTCATTGCCATTTAAGTGTGAACATAAACATACAAGCTTGATAAAAATGCTCTTTTAGAAGAAAATTTCAGATGGTACTTAGAGGCTTTTGCCTCTGAAGTCGTCATATATATAAAATGATATTATTTAGATTTTGTTTATTTAAATGACTTATTATGAGCTATCTTTGCAACAAAAACAGAAGAGAGACGTAAGCATTATTTCTGCCATCTGTATAGCTCGAAAATCATTGCCTGTCCTCTGGTTTGTATAATAGTAACTTACAACTACATTTGGATTATTAGACAATGTCGAAATAAAGTGAATCTGCAGAGTGTTGCATTCAAAGGTTTGACAGAGAAGAGTTAAAAACTCTTCACATGCTCGCGCTCATGACTGCTACTGAACATCTGAACACACAAAAAAAAAAAAGTACATCGACGGATCTTCTTCTGACTGTTCTCCAAAATATAATCAAATGTATATTTCTGCAAGCATGTTTAAACTGGTTAACTGTACGGCAGGCAAAGGCATTCGTTTTCAAGCCGAGTTCGCACGCCACTGTGCAACAATACACACAATACCGCGGGATGGCGGGTGTTCATAAACTGTGAACAATGGTAGCTTTATTTAATGTAAATTAATGTATATGTCCAAAAAACGGGTAATGTCATACTTTCTAGTATCGTGGCGTAATAATCTGTTTGGTTGTAAAATGTATTACCTGAGTGAAATTAAATCAAATATATCGTCCTGTGGAATCATTCATTCACAGACAGCTTACGAAGATGTTCCAAGTTCAACTAATAAAGATCTTCATCGCTGGCAAAAATATGATGCATTTTAAGATTTGCTCTCACTTGACTGTACTGTAGGTCCACGGCCACTTCATCTAACGTTCTTGATGTGCTTAAATCTTCCTGTTACGACTCCGAGTCCAGTGTGAATTGAAATCGCTTCAGTTCAGATGATTCAGTGCGTGCAGGGAACTGAACAGAATCAGGAACTGAATCATTCAAACTGATTCGCGAACCGACTTAGACAGATCTGCCAACTAGTTTGATGAAGTCTTTGAACAGAATCGACTCAAAAGAGTCATTCATTTGTGAATTGAGCATCGCTCAAGTCCAGAAAAAAGATACAGCGCGCTTGGAATAAACTACGCATCTAACAACACATATTGCATTAAAATAAAGTAACGAGAGGAACGTCGCCCAATGTAACGAAGTAAAAGTACAGTTTTTTCATTAGAAATGTACTCGAGTAAAAGTAAAAAGTACCCACATTTAAATCTACTCTTAAAAGTAAAATTTTTCTAAAAAAGTACTCAAGTAAATGTAACGAAGTAAATGTACTTCGTTACTACCCACCTCTGGTTACAACCGAGGTATGCAGCAAAGCCTTTGTGAAGCCACAACACGCACAACCTTGAGGCGGATGGGCTACAACAGCAGAAGACCCCACCGGGTACCACTCATCTCCACTACAAATAGGAAAAAGAGGCTACAATTTGCACGAGCTCACCAAAATTGGACAGTTGAAGACTGGAAAAATGTTGCCTGGTCTGATGAGTCTCGATTTCTGTTGAGACATTCAGATGGTAGAGTCAGACTTTGGCGTAAACAGAATGAGAACATGGATCCATCATGCCTTGTTACCACTGTGCAGGCTGGTGGTGTAATGGTGTGGGGGATGTTTTCTTGGCACACTTTAGGCCCCTTAGTGCCAATTGGGCATCGTTTAAATGCCACGGCCTACCTGAGCATTGTTTCTGACCATGTCCATCCCTTTATGACCACCATGCACCCATCCTCTGATGGCTACTTCCAACAGGATAATGCACCATGTCACAAAGCTCGAATCATTTCAAATTGGCTTCTTGAACATGACAATGAGATCACTGTACTAAAATGGCCCCCACAGTCACCAGATCTCAACCCAATAGAGCATCTTTGGGATGTGGTGGAACGGGAGCTTCGTGCCCTGGATGTGCATCCCACAAATCTCCATCAACTGCAAGATGCTATCCTATCAATATGGGCCAACATTTCTAAAGAATGCTTTCAGCACCTTGTTGAATCAATGCCACGTAGAATTAAAGCAGTTCTGAAGGCGAAAGGGGGTCAAACACAGTATTAGTATGGTGTTCCTAATAATCCTTTAGGTGAGTGTATACACCAAGACACTGTAGCCCGGGTGAAACTTACATGCTTGGGCTAGGCAGTCGTAGACACTTGCTGGGCTTCCACTAGGTTTTCTCGGACAATGGATATCACCCATTCAGTCCTTTCCCTCATAGACTGTACATGCTCCACTACAGTTCTCTGTGGTGACTGATGTTTCTCTGTCCAGGAACCCCCTTGGTTGTCGACCACACAGCGGTTCAAAAGGAGTAAATCCTGTGGAGGCCTGGATCACTTTTCTGACAGAAATATACATGGAAGCATGGGGTGCTAGTTGTGCCCATCCTCAGAGACTCATCTCAGCATTCTCTTCGAAGTTTGGTTAAACCTTTCTACCAGGGCATCCATTGGGGGCAATACACAGAGTCGCAGAGTTGTTTCACCTGCAGCAGTTTATAGAGGTCCACTATAAGCCAGGATACAAAAGGAGTTCCCTGGTCTGTGAAAATCTATTTGGGGATTCAAACACAGCTGAACAGCATGTAGGGCCCTATCTTGCACCCAGCGCAATTGACTTTGTACACCGACGCAAGTATCATTCCTATTTTGCACCTGACGCATAGCTGACTTTTCCCTCGGCAGACGCACGTCGGTAAATTAGGAAATGAACTTGCGCTCCCGGGGGTGGTTCAGCGAAAAGAGGAGGCGTGTTCCGGCGCAAACGTTCCCTGGTTTTGCAGTTCCAGAAAACAATTCCGCCACAGACCAGGAAAAACCAAGTCTAAAGTCAGTGGCGCGTTTTCAGTGGCGCGTTCAGATGCTATTTTAAGGGCGCATGCTTGGCCATAATGTAGCGTGTGCACAACACACATACACTTTGCTTCTCTCATCTACACACAGACGCAGCAGTTGCCATTTTTGCAAACCAAACATAATTACAAGGAAAAATATTCCACATGAGGGAAATCATTGTGGTGTCCATGAAGATATGAAAAAATAGGCATAAATCTAGCTTACACATTTACCCAAATTATTATACGCCTGTTTAACCGAAGCTAATTTGGGTGTGTTTCTCCCATCCCCATACAATGTCACTTCTCTGTGTTTTACGGCCCTGACGAGAACGTCGGTCTCCTCGGCTGTGAACCGCTCCTGGCGTGCGCCTGGCAAATCCGCTGTTATAATAGCAATCCGCCATGGAACAAGCGCGCCTGCTCTTAAAGGGAATGTGAGATGATGCTCTGATTGGTTTATTTCACGTTATGCCCAAACCACACCTATGAGTAATGTAGCTACTTCAGACCAACCCATTTTAGATTTGCATCGGGTGCAAGAGTCATTTATCCCGCCGATATAATAGCAACAGCGCCCGAGATCCGCCCACAAAGTTACTTGCGTTTCGCGTTTGATACTTGTGTTTCAGATCGTTAAAATAGGGCCCAAAGAGTATTTTAGCAATGTTCTCTGATGTAGCGTATTCAGTGGGACTGCCTATGGGTTGTGTAATCCACAAGGACTAGGATGTGCTCATGGCCCCAAGCAAACGTAGACAGCAGACCCACCAAATCCATTCCAATGCACTCAAAGAGCATCTTAATGACAGGCAGTAGAATAAGATGGCTGGTCGCCTGGGTGCTGTTCTCTGACAAACTGCACAACTCTGGCAAAACCATCTTACTTCTGCCTCCATGCCAGGGGCCAGTGGTACTGATCTCTTATGCATTGGGTGTGTACAAACTCAATCACATTCTTTGTTTTTGGAACTACCAAAAGTCGTTTTCCTCCCCCGCCTCTGGGCAACAAAGTAAAACAATCATTTTCCACAATGCAATGCAATTCCTTACATGGCAACTTCCTGAGACCTGTTTGAATAGATTAGAGAACATATTTTGGGTTGGAGTATTCAACTCACCATCTCTTTTGCTGTGGTTCACTGTCCTCGGGGTGTCCATTGCGTTTTTTATCGGGTTCCACTGTTGCCTGACAGTCCAGGGATCCCTACCGCCTTTTGATGGACTCATGCCAAGGAACGCAAAGGCTTGTCACCATCACATTCTCAGCTACTTACTTTGTAGTGTATTGTCCAGACAACTACCACAGATGACCCAAGCGGGTTAACTGGGCTGCCTGGACGCAGACCATGATCTGAGATTCATAAAGCCACAATCTTGCCAGGTTCTCTTACTTCAGAGGACCATAGTCATCATTTTTGTGTGGGACTTCATAGTAGTAGACACACTGAACCTGCCTAGTGAGAAAGGGAACTAGTATTCAGCCTCTGGCCACCACTTCAAATGTATGCAAGTATGCCTCCATATGATCTTGCTCTGTCAAATTTGTAAGAACTGATTAGCTCAGGCACTTGGGGTTGGGGATCTCAGTGTGAAATGCTGTTTCTAATCGACACCGCCCTCGCCTTATCTTTCCATCTGTTCAGCGAACTGCTGCTGGTGGAGGGTAATGTCAGTTGGTGGACGATGTCATCCATGTTGAGAGAGAGAGAGAGAGAGAGAGAGAGAGAGAGAGAGAGCTAATCTGTAATGCTTACGTTGCTGCCCACATTCTTCACCACTTGTGGCAGGAGGAATAAAGCGTCGACACGCACGATATGCAGTAGAATTTACCATACAGGGCGCTTTATTTGACAAAGGGTTTAGGATATAAGTTGGTTGGTGTGATTGGTGGCTGCAGTGCTGGCTCTGACTTGTGTTGTGGTGTGGTGTAAGTTTTTACCAGTGAACCAATTCTCTCCTTATTAACTTCCCTAGGTGTGTGATGGTGATAATCTTGTGCTGATTGGGCTTACTGGAGTCTAGGGAGGAGAAACAGCCCGATCTCATGAAAGTGTGTATCTATAGCACAAATTGTATTTCTCGTGCCATTTATACGCCAAAAATAGTTTTCGCGTGCATATGATACGCACTTTATGGTGTGTAACACGCACGCACTCCACACCCCTAATCCTACCCGAGGGCTTTACAGTGCGTATGCGCTGTTTATATGCCAAACTCCGGATGAGCTTCAGATTTTTTCAAATGTATTGGTATTGGAAATACTATAGTGCTTAGCAAAAAATATTATTAAACAAGTATTATTAAAAATATGCTTAATGTTGGTTCAACTTTGATTTTGGAAATCAATGTGTAAACATATTTACGTGTTTTTTTGTTTTGTTTGTTTTTCTACGATTAATCAGAGAAACCTTTGTGATTAATTAGTTAAAAGTTTTAAATCAGTTTTACAGCTTTAATTAGCTTTATGTTTCCCACGTAGGGTGGGCCAGACCTCACAATAACAGACAGTGACCTGAATCTCACACACACTCCTAATAGTGTTGCCCCTGTGTGCCCTTTGCGGGTGTGTCTGTGTGCTTATGGCATTTTTACAAGGACATTTATTATTATTTATGCTGCATTGTATCTTTTGTCATGATTAAGGTCGTAAATATGTTAGGTGTGTGTGTTTTTGTATAAAACTGAAGTATGATGGAAACACTTAAGTATCAGGAAGCAGGAATGACTGTTGGACTGTACTGAGGGACTTTCCTCAAGAGTGTGCAACAGTTATCGAAACAATGTCCATGTTTTACACCATGACAATGTTTTATGTCTCATACAATTTCACCGATTTCCTCTGGAGGGTGTTTATGTGTGTGAGGTGAAGTTTTGTCTTCTCTTCTGTTGACTGAAGGTCAACCAAGTGTCTGGCTCTTACAGTTTCACCCTGAGTGTGTGTGTGTGTTTTCAAAGCATTGGCTCCTGACTGAGCGCTGAGCAGAATCCCATCTCTACGTCTATCTCAGACTGTTTTCACATCTATTTCTGTATGTGTAGCCTCTTTAAAGTGACCCAATTGTGTGTATGTGTGTGTAGTGAGGAGGACAGTTCGCCCTTGGCTCTTTTCTCGCTTTCTTAACCCCTCCGGTTCTCTCCAACTTTCTTTCTCTCAAACTCTTTCTTATGTTCCAGTCATTTCACAATTTACATTGCCCGCAGCATTAACTGTGATCCAGTTACTGCATCCACAAAATATAATCGACTGTGTGTGTGTGTCTTGTGATATAGTGGTGCATCAGGAGAATGATCATCAGATATATGCTCTCTCTCTCTCTCTCTCTCTCTCTCTCTCTCTCTCTCTCTCTCTCTCTCTCTCTCTCTCTCTCTCTCTGATCTCATAGAGGAGTGGACGCGGTGGACGCTTCAGCCTGACTTTGAGAGTCAGCCTCAAGTTGTGTGTGTGTGTGTTTGACAGCAAGCAAGACTGCTTGAGCCCAAGGACATGGAATTAAACTTACGAAGGATTTTACTCTCAAGAAAACTGTGTGAATCAGTCCAAAGGGCAGGAAACAGTGGCAAAGCTGTTTAAAAGGTGAGTTTATGGCTGTTATTTATTCATTCACAATGATAATGAAATGTATATAGACTCAGTGTTTAGTGACGACAACCAAATGCTGGACACTTGGAGAGATACCTCAACTTTTCAAGTTTATTAGGTTATTGCTCTGACCGTGTTGTACTGGTATGTGTAGTAGTAGGAGTATTTATGTTTTTTTATTTGTGTAGACGGAGGCATTATTGAATTATTGAGCTTTAAGATGTTGTTTAGAAAGATTATTATGTATGAACATTATGAACATCCAACTGGACACAATATATATCCATAATACATCGAGTGAGAATTACGTTTAAAATGGAAAAAATAGAACATTTATTATACATTTTTCTGAAAATAAGATTCCTTAATATCTTATCTAATATATCTTGTTCCTAATGATATTTCATTCACCAGATAATGGCACTGCTTGAAAAATTGAAAGTGCACTTATTGTAAAATAATGTGCAACCGATTTTTTTTTTTTTTTTTTTTTTCTTCAGCGCACACATATACTGAACACACATCCATATTAGTCAGAGGAAGACCATTTCCACCTCCTGTTGACTGCTCACCCAGCATGATCATCTGAGGCCAAACAGCACTTCCTCCATCACACACACACACACACACACTGAACCCTTGAAACACAAAGCTGGACATATAATATCCATCTTATTACACGGCTGCCAATGAAAAAATGAATTGCCATTAAACATTGATTTGAGTTGAAATTTTGAAATGACACAAGAGACATGAAACTAGCCCAGTTCAGTCAATGTTACAGTTTACTGCATACAACACACATGCTGCAGAATCTGTGTGAGTGTGTGCATTTGTTTTGCTGTACTTGGATGGCCAGATTTTTGTCTATGTGTTTGTGTGAAGGTGTGTGTGGTGGGGGCTGTTGACATGTTTTAGGGATTGGGGTCAGGGACGATGGCTTTCATTTATCATCAAAACAACATCTAACATTCACACCAACACACACACTTGAACACAATCATGCAAAGACAAACTGAAAAACGGATGCACACACAGTCACCTGCTGAAATGTTGCCTGTTACAAGGATGTATCTGAGAAAATTTGCTTTAGATTTGCATCTGGTGGAGTGTGACGACATTCATGCATGCAAACTTATGACAAATGTAACTTGTTTTTGCCCATATAGTGTTTGAGTGTTTACCCTCTATATCAGTCTTTGAGAAAGAGTGCAAGAGAGAGGGACCAACTCATTTAGTAACAATGTTCTTTTGTGTGGGCCGTCCCACCAAACCTGTTGTCATAACAACAGCTGTCTTCCTGGCAACCCCCACCCCACCCGTCTGCGTTTTGTGTTTTTTACTTTGATATAGTCTGAGGTAAAAATTGTTCCCAGAATTTAGCTTAATCTGGCAAATTAAATCAAATTCAGGATTTAATATAGCCCTAATATAACCGTAACCCCAACCCTTACCCTTTCATTAAAATGTTATATCAATACACACATTCCTCTAGAAGATCTTTTATGTACATTAAAGTTAGTTATAGGTCTGCATGTGTTCTGTGCTGTGATACACACACAGTAGCTGATGAACAGATGTTTCATGGCACAAATGTTACTGTATTGGGCAAATTCCAATCGGAAATGAGCATCCCTATGCAGGGCACTTGGAAAAAGGAAAGGAAAGACAACGTAATTTCCTCATTATATTCACAGTTCAGCAATTTTCGCCCCATTAGCCTTTCTTATAACAATAATTCTGGTCGCGCTTTATTTTACAGTGTGTGCACTTGCATGTACTTACAGTGTGCTTACCTAAGAAAGTAGTGGGCAATACAAGGTAACTACATGGGTTAAGGTTAGGTTTAGGGGTTAGTTCAGGGTTAGTGCCTAGTTATTACCCCGTTATTATAATTACTATAAGTACATAGTATGTGCATGCGGAAAAGGACTGAAAAATAAAGTGCTACTAGAATTCCTTATTATTGCTTAATATAATTGTTGCGAAAAAAATATAAATTGTATTATGACATTTTTAAAATATGTTTTATATTCAGGGCCTAAAACTAACTTTTTTTTGCACCTGCCAATGGCCAGTGACTTCAGAAAATTTACCGACCATAAATATTTTTTGCAAAAACAGGCAGTTATGACACCTAAAGTTTAGATACTAATGAATATTCACTGTTCTCTATTCCAATTTCGATACCACAGCTAAAACTACTAGCCTAACTAATATATTATTAAAACATTATTATAGACAACAGTAGTTTTCAGGTAGAGACAATGAATGAAGTAATCAAATGTAACATAACATTGGATATAGTCTTCACTCTAAATGAACTTTATTCAGTCAAGAACTGTGTGATTTCTTTCTTTGTTCTTTGATGTTTGATTAACATTAAAAACACAGAAAGCAGCAGCAGAAATATTGTCACTTTAAGACATAATGCACGGATCCAATACACTGATACTGGTACACATCTTTCTCTACTGTTTACTTGCAGTCGTCTCGGATACTCACCGAGACGGGCTTTTTTGACATGTTTTGTGAATTCGTTGAGATTCAAGAGAAGAAAGAGCTGAGTTCAGTATTTGTGCGTCTTACTTGCGGCTTTAAGGGTGCATGATTCGGATGTGTGCGCACACAAAACTTTACACACAGTGTGCGATTAACAAACTGAATTTCCTATCATGTTTTCTTGACCTTGAATATTTAAATTGCGATGCAGCACTGGTCCGTCAACTGTCCCAAGCATCGTTCACATTTGTTTACGTTCATGTTCCCACAACATTGCATTGTTAGGATTCATAAAAATATTACCAGCCATCTGGTGATTGACCAACACTGTCACCAACACTTATTTTTACTCGCATTTGGCACTTGGTGAGTGTTGATCTTTGGCCCTGGTTATATATGCGTGTGTGTGTGTGTGTGAGTGTATTCCCTCTCTGCTCTCAATTTTGCCGTCTCTCCCTTGGACCCTGCATGTGGTCACATAACTATCTAGTATCTACAATTAAACACATATCTTAACCCATAAAGTGTATTTATACTTCATATGTAATGTATGCAACCATGTATGACAGGGCTAAATGTGTGTACTATGTCACAAACAAAACAAAACCACTTGACTCATTCTGTTAATATTAAAGGGATAGTTCACTTTGAAATTAAATTTTGGTATGTTTTAGCTTACCTCAAGGGCATCCAAGATGTAGGTGTCTTTTTTTCCGCAGTAGTTTCAATTTTGATATTTTTAGGTCAAACCGTTCTTGTCTGTCAGTCATATAATGCAGGTCGATGGTCACTGTCTCAAAGAGCATGCACAGAGTCCAAATTAAAACAATTCCCCATTGTCCAAATTAAACAATTCCCCATCGTAAGTACACATTGATGGCCTAAGACACGAAACGAGCGGTTTGTGTGAGAAAACGAACAGTATTTATATAGTTTTTACCTCTTGAACACAGCCACGTCCAAGTGATCTGAGAGCGCGGGCAGGTATAGATATATACAATAGAAGTCGCCTTGGCTACTGCAGTTCATTGGAACGAAACCGTAGCCAATGCGACATCTAGTGTATATATCTATACTGGCCCGCGCTCTCAGATCACTTGGACGTGGCTGTGTTCAAGAGGTAAAAACTATATAAATACTGTTCGTTTTCTCACACAAACCGCTCGTTTCGTGTCTTAGGCCATCAATGTGTACTTACGATGGGGAATTGTTTAATTTGGACGATGGGGAATTGTTTAATTTGGACGACGGGGAATTGTTTTAATTTGGACTCTGTGCATGCTCTTTGAGACAGTGACCATCGACCTGCATTATATGACTGACAGACAAGAACGGTTTGACCTAAAAATATCAAAATTGAAACTACTGCGGAAAAAAAGACACCTACATCTTGGATGCCCTTGAGGTAAGCTAAAACATACCAAAATTTAATTTCAAAGTGAACTATCCCTTTAATACCTGTTTAGTGACCATCGAATGTACTTTTTGCTTATGGACTTGTGGAAGAACTCTTCTTAAAGGGATTCAGGTGTTCACTTTTGTATGGAACGCCCCTACAAAAAGAGTCTTCTTCCCGAAGTCCCCTTTTGGAATTCACCCATAGTGTTTTTTAGCACAGCTGGAGGTATATATTTACCAATCAGAATCTAGGAAAAAAGAATAGGGCTGCCCCCTAATAGTCGACTAAAAGATCAAGATTTGATTAGTCGGTTAGTCGCAGAGAAAAAAAAAAACTCCACAGGAGGTGAAGTCACGCAGTCCGTGAGGGACAGATCGTTAACGGCGGGTCATTGTGGTAATTACAGTGTGTCAGCCAGGAAGTCAAAATCATCCATCCATTAGTCAGGGGCAGCCCAAAATCATAATAATGATAACACTTTCATAACGTGTATATTCTGTTTTGTTTTGGTTCTGTTCTGTTTCTGTTCTCTGCATGTGTGTGTTGTAGTTTCCTCTGTGTGCCAGTTAATCACTAATGAAGTTCACCTGTTGTTCATTTAGTTATCAAAGCTTAGTTTCCTTTGTTCATTTGTCTGCTGCAGCTGTTGTGTTGGTGTACGTCTGGAAGCTTCGTATATCTTTCTGTTTTGAATCATTATTTACTATCATTCCTTGTTGTTTATACTGCTAAATATAACTTACTCAACATCACACATTAACCTGACATCGCTAGCTTCAATCTAAATCGTTATTGCTAGCACAACACGCTAGTAATTCGCTAGCCTGTTAGTGTGCCATCTGTGCGCTCTTTATTTATTTATTCATTTTTCTTGCGCGCGCTCGCGCCTTTTACGAGTCCATCAAACAACTTAGGTGAGTAGGATTCTGTTCCTGCCTGAGGGGCCGTTTACACAACACCATTTTCAACTAAAAACAGAATACTTTTTATGCGTTTTGGCCGTTAATTTACACGACAACTGCGTTTTGGTGGCTTGAAAACACAAACTTTGCGTGTGACGTCATGCACATGTGTAGGCAGGTATGTGTTATAGGCTTTTTTTTTTTTTTTTTAAATGAAAGGATACAGATATTAACAGTAAGAAATGAGGGGGGGAGGGGAGGGGGGGGGGGGATACGGACATCATCACAAGTGATTATAATAATTACACAAATCAACTCAATGTAACAATTTGTCATCATGAAAGGATCCCTCAAGGATGAGACATGTTTTCGAAGCCTTTGTGTTCAAAGGTTTTGGCATTTTCTTAAAGGAAGTAAAATGGGACTTTTTATCAGAGGAGAACATTCTAAAATTGGGATTACTGTGAATGTTTCTGGCTTTGTTAAGATGAAATTTACCCAGAAGACAAAGTTATAATACATTATTATCAAGATTAACATCCTTAGAATGAAAATCTGAACAAAAAAAGATAGATTATGTAATTTGTGTCTATAGGCATGTGCGTTTGGCCCGAGTGTGTACGTATGTGTGCAGGTGCGTAGTGTTTCTTTACAGAGTGACATCGCCAACTACTGGCCTGGCATGAATAATACAGCGTTATTAGCCGTTTTCACAGATCTGTGTGAATGGGATCATTTTGATAATGTTGTCATCTGTACAAAGAAATACTTTCCCGTTTTTATCATATCGTTGTTGTGTAAACATTCCCTGAGAGTTTGTCCCCGAGTGTTTTTGTTTCCTTTGAGTTCTTGTTAATACATTTAAACTGCTGTGATTATATCCTCTTTCTCCTCGTCTCTGCAACCCGCACTTGACAACTTTACTATCAGTTGGTTAACTTCAGTTAATGCACAAGGAATCATGAACTAACAAATGTTGTCACCCAACAAACATTTTATGTTGCTCATAAAACACAGACCTAAAGAACATTAACCAACAGGTAGGATTATAGAATGATTTATTTTGTAAAAAATTCTTTACAAACAAGAATGACACTCTCTACTGCTTATAATTCACTGCAATATATGTTACATGGTCCACCTAAGTTTCCCCTTTTGTTTAGATGGTAATGAAACTGAAAGAGTGACACTAATGTTGGTGTTCAGTCATAATGCTTTTAAAGCATGTGATTTTTTTAGATTCAGAAAATAATTCAACATGATAATACTGTACAAATGTAGCAAATTTCTGTCTTATTTATTTTTGTATTATGCTAGATTTTGAACTTAAGTTTAACATTTTTAAAAAAAACTTGTAAACGTGCAAATTGGCCTGTATGTGCGTAGAGTTGTGGTGGTGTTTGTGTCTGAATGAGAAAATAATTCATGTAATATGAAAGATGTCATCGCTGAATGCATTTTAAGCCAAAACAACGATAAATGATCCACAGTTTAGCTCATATGCTGTGATCACAGAGTTTTGAAAAAGTCACCTAAATATTGAGGTGACTTAAAATAAATATTTTTTATTGAGAAATTGACATGAACTTAGATTATAAAATATCGTAGAAGATACATGTAAAGATATAAGGGTGAATGGGTGCATGTGTGTTTGTGTGAAATCTAACCCTCTTCCGGTTAACTGGGGGGTTTTGTTCAGTTTGTTTGAGAGATCAGGGATTAGACTGCTGTTCTGAACTCTGAAACTGAGAATGGGGCTGGATTTGGGTGTGTGAGAGAGACTTTAATCCATCAATTCTAACTGACAACAAGCTCTTATAGCTTTTGTTACAATGCAGAACACACACACACACAAACCTTGTTGAACCACCTCGCAGTTTTCACTGACAGTAATCTGGATTTGTCACATGGTCAAAAATGTATGTAGAAATATGTGTGTGTGTGTGTGTGTGCGCGCGCGCGCGTGTGTGTGTGTGTGCTGGAGCTGAGAGGTGGTCACTTTTTAATTTGGGTCAATGGATCTGAATAGCCCTGCTGATTGAGGATAGTAAAATAGTTACTGAGTGTGTGTGTGTGTGTGTGTGTGTGTGTGTGTGTCTTTGTGTGTGTGAGAGTGTGTGTGTGAGAGAGAGAGATAGAGAGAGAGAGAAAGTGTGTGTGTGTGTCTTTGTGTGTCTTTGTGTGTGCGTGCATGTGTGTGTGTGTGTGTGTGTGAGAGAGAGTGTGTGTCTGTCTTTGTGTGTGCGTGTGTGTGTGTTGTGTACATGAGTGCATGTGAGCGTGTGTGTGTGTGTGAGAGAGAGAGAGTGAGAGTGTGTGTGTGTGTGTGTCTGTCTTTGTGTGTGTGTGTGTGTGTGTGTGTGTGTGTGTGCATGTGTGCGTGTGTGCATGAGTGCATGAGTGCATGTGAGCGTGTGTGTGTATGTGTGTGTGTGTGTGTGTGTGTCAAAGGTGTGTTAAAGTCACTTGTACTAGCATGTACCTCTGTTATCTACTTCTGACTTCGTCTCTCTTTAACTCAAGCCAATTCTGAATGAACTTAAAGCCACAAATCTGTTTACTTCACACTTACTAATTACCCAGTGAACATTACTCAATCTCAACTGTCCACAGCGGGTGACCACAGACATCGGTGTGACGCATGAGAGAAGTACAGACAGTGATGTGATGCTGATGTTTGCTTGTTTGTTGGCTTGAAGACTTGTCCATACCCTCCTTCAATTGCTCACTTCACTCTCTGTTTGCTCTGCTTATTTGTTTGCTTGCTTGTCAGTTAGTTTGTTAGTTAGTTGATCCCATAAAACAATATATATATGTTATAAAGTGAAACTTAAGGAAAAATATTTTTCAAATTGAAAATATATTTTGTTTAAACGTTCAAAATGCCAAAATATGTAACAAAATGTACTTCAAGGAGCAATGAAACATTTTTGGGAAATGCAAAATATATTTTGCACAATATATATATATAAAAAAAGATAAATATAAAATTGTGCCAAAATAAATAAGGAAATATAAGTCATTCAAATGTATAAAATATATGTAGTTCAGTCATGAAACTCTAGATGGCGTGGGCTAGTAGGTACTGGAATCTGCTTGCAATCACATCATTCACTGCCACAGGCTGATTGGTCTCTGTCTGCAGCCAATGAGCTTGCTGCTCAAAATATAAATAGTTTGGTTTAGTGTTTGAGGTCAGCAAGTGTTCTGTCAGAACCCCTCCTCCTCCCCCAGCTCCACCTGTCCAGATCTGCTACGGGTAACGTCATACATGTTGTTTGTGCAGCGGCAGCATATCCTACATGCTCACAGCAGAAGTGTGTCTTACATGCTCACAGCAGAAGTGTGTCTTACATGCTCACAGCAGAAGTGTGTCTTACATGCTCACAGCAGAAGTGTGTCTTACATGCTCACAGCAGAAGTGTGTCTTACATGCTCACTGCCGTGTGTCTGTGGATCTATTAGCAGTAGCCAGTCTTTTAACACTTAACAGTGATCCTTATCTGGATCTAAAATCACTATAAATACAATGATCACTTATATCATTGTTATGTATTGGCATATTGCCCAGCTCTTAAACTTGCTAAATCATTTTAGACATATCATTATGACTTTCTGTGAAGCTGCTTGGAAAACGTGTGTATTGTGAAGAGCTATACAAATAAATTTGACTTGACTTGACGCTTGGTCTTACTTCAAGACAGGATTTGTTGGCAAAATTTAAGTGACGATGACATCAATGCATATTCTGGTTGTTTTAATATATTTTGTAGTTTGATCTCTCTTTCTAAACTTGCTTTGTAAGGGAAAAAACTTGTTTGTCTAACCAGTGTTGGGGGAAACTCATCACAAGTAACTTGAGTTACGTAATCAGATTACTTATTCATGTAACTAAATTAACACATTACTTTTTCAATTTACAACAAAATATCCAAGTTACTTTTTCAAATAAGTAACACTAGTTACTTTTTCACATTTATTGACTGACAGCTAAATAAAGTGAGGAGGTGGTGTGTGCGCTGTGTGAACATGATGGTTATTTTACTTCTAGAATAAATGTGAACATGCATTTACTCAGTATTCCTCAAAATGAATAAAAACAGTGAAATGCAATCGCAGAATTTTATGCAAAACTTTTACAATTGACTATATTAAATTATACAAACATACTTTATGTATTTAATCTCACTTTATTAACCAATGTCTTTGCTGCTGACCTTCAATGATCTGATTCAACCATACTAATAAGCAAAAACTTTACGTTACTTTAGATTAGATTTAGAAATAAGAGTTTTTACCCCAAACTGTAACATCTCTGACACAAAACGGTTAATCCAAATCCAGGTTTCGCTGCCTGGAGTCCAGTTGTTTATGTGTTTTGCAGCGATGCATTTGCTTCTCTTTTCTGTAGCTTTCAGCAGATTGTAAAAATACCTCCGATTTCTTGTTGAATCTGTTTGTAAAGTCAATCTCAAAGCTCTTTCCCATTTTAGATGTGTTTTGTGTTATTCAAGGCATTCACGCTGAAAACAAATGCTGCCACTCAGTCAGTGTAACCGTAGTCACTCACTTGCTGTGTGTGTGTGTGTGTGTGTGTGTGTGTGTGTGTGTGTGTGGTCCAGATAAACCATGAGGACAAAATGTCCCCACAAATCCTTGTGTGGACATTTTTCATAATGGAAATCGCTTATAAATCAGAATAAGTGATGTTTTTTGAAAATGTAAAAATGCTTAAAGTTTTCTGTGATAGGTAGGTTTAGGGTTTAGGGTTTGGGGGTTAGGGGTTAGGTTTTAGGGGTTAGGGTTTAGGGTGTTAGGGTGTTAGGGTTAGGGTTTAGGGTTTAGGGGTTAGGGTTAGGGTTAGGGTTAGGGTAGGGTTAGGGTTAGGGTTAGGGGAGAGAATACAGATATCTTGATACTTAGATATAACGGATGAACTAAGATAAGTGAAAGGTAGCGAGTGAAAGGTGTATGATGTAATGAGGCTCATTAGTGGACAGAAGTGAATCTCTGGCTGATGGTGTTTGATGAAGTGGCTGTGGTGTATTGTTTGTTTCAGCTGAAGGAGAACAGAGAGGACGGGCCGTCTTTATGTGGGGCTTTTCTCAGCTATTGATCAGGCCTGAACCCTCTGCTACTGTTTCAAAGAGTGTGTGTGTGTGTGTGTGTGTGTGCGTAGGATACTCAGCTCGCCATGAACAAGCTGACTAACGCAAAAAAAAATTCACATGCTATCACTTTCTCTCTTTCTCTCTCAGGTTTTGCAGTCCAAAACCTAGTGAGCTGCCTAGATAAGACCTTTTAAACTGTGCTCCTAATGCGAAATCATAACATAATTATGCTTTCTTTTGCCATATGCATCCGTTATAGAGAAGACAATCACAGAATTCATTGGGACCCCTTGTGTAAAAAAAAAAAAAAAAAAAGAGTATTTATTACGGAAAATCTACTATTAAAAAGAATATACTTAAGTGCGAACTGATTGTAATGTTTTCTGGACACTTAAATATAGTTTAAATTCATATTATGTGCAATAAGATGAACTTTAAAGTGGTTTAACTACTTAATCTTATTTTAAAGTAAAACTTCTAATTATGAATATTTTATAGTGCACTTTTTAAAAAGTGTACATTTGTTTGTTAAGAAATACAAGTGTACTCTCTTTAACTAGTATTTTACTTCATTAACTGCAAGTACAGTTTTTAAATATAATTTTAAGATTTGAAATACACAACAATTGCATTTTCAAAACAATTATAAGGACACTTAATTGGGAAAAGCTCAAAGAAGAAAAAGGGTATCCAAGTTGGTGGACAAAGCAAGAGAAATGTTAAATATGATTTAGTAAACTGTATTGATTAAAAATAGTTCAATCTATATTGAAAAGTTGTTATACCCAATATCTGTGTGTGCAGTGTGTTTTATGTTTAGAAGTGTGATAATGCCAAGCTCTGTTCTCACTGTGAATAGTTTCTCTCGTGAGTCTCTAGTACCATTTGTATGATGTTAAGAGTTGCTGCCTACAGTATGTAGTGTGTTCGACATCGGTCACTTGAGGGATCCCACTTCCCTTCATATTTTACCTTATGTAGAGACAGTCAGAACTTCATCAGAGGCAAACAATGCTTTACAGTTATTAGGCTGTCAGTGTGAGTGAGCCGTAAACATGTCACAGTAAACAATCAAAGACTTTATGAGAGGAATATTTTACAGTTCCCAGGCAAAATGACACATGGTCATCCAGCCTCACTGGTGTTTGGAACAGGACCGTGATGTCAGACATAAGGCACATGAAATTAAGTAAAACGAAATTTCCCGGAGCTCCCAGAAGAAAGTCAAAAGAGAAAGTGAGAGAGAAAGAGGGAGAGGGAGTGAGAGAGAGAGGCATTCTGTGGAAGTCGGAGCTGCTAATGTGTTGCAGTGGGAGAGGGAGGAGCCACAGGGAGGGAGATTTGGGAAGAGAGTCTCGAACTGCTCAATGTGTGAGTGACAGGGAGACCGTCAAGACCGTTGCACTGCGGCTCAGAGCTTATGTGTGTGTGTGTGAACCCAGGATTTACTGAATGTGTGTGTGTGTGTGCGGATACCCTCAGTATCACTCACACAGACGGAGCAATCCTGTGTGTCTCAGGGAGAATGTAAAGTGAATTGAAGGATTAGAAAGAGTGTGTTGTGTGTGTGTGTGTGTGTGTGTGTGTGTGGCACTGGTCTGGAATACTAAGTGGATATGTAATCAAATCTGGATCGAGCTGCAATGCCAACGGGTAAGTGATCACACTTGCAATAAGTATCATAAACAGATGATAGTCTTTGTTGTTACTGTTACTATTTTGGGATGTTGGTTATGTGTAGAATTAGATTATATTGTGTCTTTATGGCTTGTAATGTCATATCAGCTCTTGAAAGCTTTCTGTGAGTGTGTGTAGCAACATCTGAACACTTTGTTGATTGATGTCTGAGCTTCAGAGCTGGTGTGTGTGGAGACTGCCCGAGTCCTGCCGTGAGGACACTCTCTGTTTAAATAAACGTGTGTGTGTGTGTGTGTGTGTGTGTGTGTGTGTGTGTGTGTGTTTGTGTTGGCAAGTTGTGAACTGAGAGTATTCATTTGGCTTAGTATATGCTGGTGGGCGCGTGTACCAAACAGAAGTCTTCTACACAACCTCAACTGACTGAGATGTTTGTAAGTGCATATGTGTGTGTGTGTGTGTGTGTGTGTGTGTGTGTGTGTGTGTGGGTTAGTTTACTTAGCTGTACTGTGGATATAAAATTGCCTCCAGACATTACCTAGATCAGACAAAAACTTATAGTAAAAAATAAAGTAAATAATAAATTGTTCTTGATTTAAATAGCTAAGTAGATCTGAGTTTCTGTGAGCATGGGGTTGTGTAAGATTGTACATTGATGCGAATAGTGTTACATTGTAAATAAGGAATAAGTTCATTTTACTTCAAAATTTCATGTTTGAGTCAATGTCTTACTTGCCATGTCTGTAATTATTTGTGCAATTTATTATTATTTGAAGTTTTTTCAGTGTAGATGTGTGTATTGTAATAAGTAAGTGTATGTTTGCATGATGTTGTTGTTGTTGTTGTGTGTAAACCTCTGGCTCTCTGTCGCTCCGTCTCCCCCACCCCTGACCTAAATTAGTCCCCCATGGGTTGAGTTTTTTGGGGGGGATAATAACAGTTTAGAGTCTGCTTTAGACAATACCAGCACCCCCTCAGGACATCTGTCCCTAAAGCAATACACCCCCCCCCCCCCCCCCCCCCCGGGACACGGCCCAGCTGGAGACAGCGAGAAAGAGTTTGAAGCGTGTGTTTGAAAGATGGCATAGAAGAATTAATTGAAAACCGGTCAGAACTTATTTGCAGATAACAATTACTCGTTTCAAGAGTTCAAAAAGCAGGTCGTCCTATATGAGGTTTTACCCTTCCTTATTTACAGCTTATTTTGAAACTACACTGTCAGATAGAAATGTCTAAAAAGTGTATATTTAGGGTTACAACAGCATGCCACTGGTCCAGTCCCATTAAAAGGACAGTGTTGTTCCTCATCTATCCCTAAAAGTTTCATATACCTTTACTCTAAGGTACTAAAATGCACCTTTTAGGGGTAGAATAGGTGCAAAGTTGTCCTTTTAAGGGTTTTGCCCCAGCTGTTGTACCCATAAAGGTACAGTCTACTTTTTCTGCAAATCATTCTTTGTTCGCGTGCATTTGTGTGCCGTATATAAATGTCAAGTTTAGGTTTCTCTGAAGCAAATCCGTCTCTGTGAAATCTAATATGTGAGCAGCACAAGGGCAGTGGGTCACAGGCGGACATTCATCCCTTATATGTGTGTGTGTGTGTGTGTGTGTGTGTGTGTATTAGTATGTTCATTCATGCAGGATAATTCCCTTTGTCACATTCTATTCTTTAAATGCATTCAGTCCTCTAAGAGAACCTCTCTCCAACCTGTCAGTAATTGGTTGTTATAAATGTGTAATTACCATATTGTCTTTAAACGCACACTGTGTTATACACGTGTAATAAAGCATGTGCATGTTATATTATCCTAGAGAGGTGAAAAAGTGGATTGCACATATATCACCTTGCTGCTGTCTGGGAACAGAAGCACATAGATAAAAGATGGTGATCCTCCAGACAGGGCAAACACAGTTCAGATGTCGTACCGGACGGCATCGCTTTGCAGATGACGACGTAGATCATTAGAGAAAGTCTGATCTATGATCATCCATCCATCAAGAGCGTGAACGTGTCCGTCCGTCTCCCGTATGGAATAGTTTTTGTGGTTGATAGATTGATATTTAAGATTTTCCTTGGACTGCAGTCAGGCTGTTTTGTCTTTTCCCGTTCTTTGATGTGTTATAGTGGATAGAGTGTCTGTCTGCAAGGAAAACGTATTGGAAAAGTATAAAATAACTCTCTTTCTTTCTATTGTGCATCTGGTCTTTACAAAGTAACTGAAGTTATGATGAGTTAATGCCAAACTTTCACTCTGAAAAAACACTGGGTTAAAAACAACAAATGTTAGGTTAATTTTACTCAGCAAATTGGGTTGATTTAACCCATCATACTGGGTTGATTCATTTTTACTATAGTACTAGCTTTTTTTTATTTTATTTTTTACTTCATACATGAATGAATGTTTATGGATTAACTTAAATCCTCTAAACTTAGAAAAAAAAAAAGAAAAAAAAATACTCCACACAACCACTGGTTTGCATGGTACTTCCTTGATTATTTTTTATCATATTTTACAGTATAGCATGTTTTATATAGTTTTGAATACATATGTGACCCTGGACCACAAAACCAGTCACAAGCCGCACAGCAATAGCCATGTATGGGTCAAAATTATCGATTTTTCTTATATGCCAAAAATCATTAAGATATTAAGTAAAGATCATGTTCCATGAAGATATTTAGTTAATTTCCAACCGTAAATATAAAAAAAATAATATATATATATATATATAGTGAATGCAGCAAAAGCGCGAACATGAATAGACAACTTTAAAGGCAATTTTCTCAATGTTAAGATTTTTTTGCACCCTCAGATTCCAGATTTTCAAATAGTTGTATCTCAGGCAAAATATTGTCATATCCTAACAAACCAGCATCCAGAAATGTAATCAGCATCCAGATGAAGTATACATCTCAATAAAAAAAATAATAATAATTTACCCATGTGACTGGTTTTGTGGTCCAGGGTCACATTATTGCATATATTTAAGCTCGTTTAACAAATATTAGAAGTAAAAATTAAACATTTAGAAGTAATTCAAGTGTAATCGACCAGTCTCTGTTGTCCCGTTTCCACCGTAACGGCGCTGGATCTCGTGCCGAAGCTTGTGTCATGTTCAGTGGGGGAACTTCTAACTTCAGACCGCCGCCCTGCGTTTCACTCGTAGCCGAAATATGCTGTGACTGACAAACCTGTATTTTAACGAAGACACGCACCAATTTGATGGAGCTGCACTGCTTTCTCCTGAAGAGGTCACGAAAAGCCTGCAATTAATAACTTAACCCCTGGATAGTTATATCAGACCCAGCATCTGGGTAACACAAAACTACCCAAACATTGTGTTGTTATGTCTGACCCAGCATCTGGGTAACACAAAACTACCCAAACACTGGGTTGATACGTCTGACCCAGGATCTAACACAAAACTACCCAAACACTGGGTAGTTACTTCTGACCCAGGAGCTGTGTAACACTCAAACACTGGGTTGTTACGTCTGACCCAGGAGATGGGTTACACAAAAACTACCCAAACAAATTTACCCAAAAGGCCCAATCCAGGATTTGGGTGAAAAAAATAACCCAAGATGTTTTCGAGTGTTGACGACATTCTGCAATCAGATCTTCGATCGGCCTGATGACTTTTGGGAGATAATGGGCCGGTCTGATTGCAGGAAATGGGCAGTGAAGAAGAGCTATTTATAGAGACGATTACTCTCTGAGTCATTATGTTTGATAGAGAGATAAGAAAGGATTTTTCTCAGGGTCTGAAGAAGAGGAGAAGCTTGGAAACGTTTCCGGCATGTTGTGAATCCGTTACAGACATTCCAGCTCCAGAAGTCGTGGTGGAGTTCCAACATGTTTCAGAGACCAGAATAGACCTTCTGCTGCTTGCGCGAGTGTGTGTGCCGCCCTCGTGCTGGAGAGAATTAATCCCATTGGTTATGGACACGCAGCTCTTGCCTGCAAAACACACATTGTCGTGGAGATATCAAGACCATGAGAGCTTTGTCTGATTTTGTGCATGTGTCCGATTCTTTTCATGTGCAGTGATCAGAGATGGTTTAAAGCAAACGTGACAGTGTGAAATCTTTGCGTTTGCATACGTTTTACGCAGTAGGATACGTTTATAATGAATACACAACTGACAGTGTTTGAGCCTGAGAATGCACTGCATGGTATAGCAGACCAGAATTTTAAACATATGCAGTATAACATAATATATTAGTGAAAATCTGTCAATGACGCATACGTGGAATTGAATTTGCAAACTGACGCACTTACTGTATTTGAGGCCACAGTTCCTCAGAGTGAATTCACCATTAAAGATTGACCTTATCAGTCGGAGCGGATAGACAAGTCTAGCAGAAAAAGATACAAAGCGTAGAAACAAAAAAAAAGAGTGAAAACATGCAGACATGTGAGGAAATACTAATGATAATTAAAGGAAAAATCTGTCATCCTGATGTTCCGAACCTTGGATTTTTTCCTTTCACAAACACAAAAGGAAAACGTAGGCACCATAAAAGCACCATAAAATAATCATAAAAATAGTCTATATAATTAATGTGTTATTACAAGTCGTCTGGAGCCTTATTAGCTTTGTGTGAAGACCGAAGTTCACTGATAACCTTCCCCTCGGCTCAAACTCCCAAATATCATTTACACTATGAAAGAAAATAATATGGGTTTGTAAATGAGTAACAGAATAAAAAAAATAATAGGAAAAGTACTTCTTAAACTATAAGTCAGAATGGTGCATTACATCACATCACACATGACAGCAGAATTTCACAAGAACTTAATGCTAAATGAACCATTCAAAACTCATCTGCAGTCAACCATCTTAAACACGCTCATAATAATAACGTTAATGCTTTGATGTTCTCATGAGCTTCTAATTTCAGTTCCTGCAACAGTTCACGGGTCAGAACAGAAATACACACACCTCAAGAGCTCACATTCCCTGCAGATGGACGTGTGTGTTGAAGCATGACTACATGTTAGATGGAATATAGGAAACATTTAGATACTGTACATCTGATTGTACATATCTGATAGGCAACCATTATGCAGAAGAGTAGTTGACATTTTTATGAGTGTGTGTTTGGGAATGATTATGTATGCTTACTGTACAGAATGTGTGCGGTATAAGGAAATGCTTACTGGGCACAATGACAGGGCGGAAATTAACACACACGGACGATATACGACTGCAGACTACAGCTCACACACACTGCAGACTACAGCTCACACACACTGCAGACTACAGCTCACACACACTGCAGACTACAGCTCACACACACACTGCAGACTACAGCTCACACACACTGCAGACTACAGCTCACACACACACTGCAGACTACAGCTCACACACACTGCAGACTACAGCTCACACACACTGCAGACTACAGCTCACACACACTGCAGACTACAGCTCACACACACTGCAGACTACAGCTCACACACACACACTGCAGACTACAGCTCACACACACACTGCAGACTACAGCTCACACACACTGCAGACTACAGCTCACACACACTGCAGACTACAGCTCACACACACTGCAGACTACAGCTCACACACACTGCAGACTACAGCTCACACACACTGCAGACTACAGCTCACACACACACTGCAGACTACAGCTCACACACACTGCAGACTACAGCTCACACACACTGCAGACTACAGCTCACACACACTGCAGACTACAGCTCACACACACTGCAGACTACAGCTCACACACACACTGCAGACTACAGCTCACACACACTGCAGACTACAGCTCACACACACACTGCAGACTACAGCTCACACACACACACTGCAGACTACAGCTCACACACACTGCAGACTACAGCTCACACACTGCAGACTACAGCTCACACACACTGCAGACTACAGCTCACACACTGCAGACTACAGCTCACACACACTGCAGACTACAGCTCACACACACACTGCAGACTACAGCTCACACGCACTGCAGACTACAGCTCACACACACTGCAGACTACAGCTCACACACACACTGCAGACTACAGCTCAATACACACTGCAGACTATTTCACTGTGCATATCTATCTATCTATCTATCTATCTATCTATCTATCTATCTATCTATCTATCTATCTATCTATCTATCTATCTATCTATCTATCTATCTATCTATCTATCTATCTATCTATCTATCTATCTATCTATCCATATATCCATCCATCCATCCATCTATCCATCTATCCATCTATCTAACTAGGAACAACATACTTGCATCCACTCAGTCTCAAGGCGGTGAGTTCTTCATGGGACTATATACATTGTCTCCAGAAAATGGAAACATTGAGTTACCATGTTTGTTTGTATGAGTATTACTGTTTATTTGATGTGATGTGTATTTTATTTAAAACTAATTCACACTTAGTGTGTGTACGCCGAAAAGTGTGTAATAGACATTGGGTATTTATATCTGCATTATGTAAGTCACCATGATATCAGCCATGGAAAACCCCATACTGGTTGACCACTAGTGTGTTTTGAGTAAAGATAGAGTAAAAATAGGTTAAATTGGACGTACAGGCCTCGGGAAACGCTCAACTGTACAGCTTAGCTCACAGCTGGGTGGACTTCATCTCAAAGTCTGTATTTAAAACTTTTATTGACATCCAGCTATGTATAAACACACACACACACACACACACACACACACACACACACACACGACTTAAGTTTGGAACTCTCTCAAAATCCGTTTCTCCCTCCAGTAAACTATAAAAGCCCTGTATTCACGGGCCTGAACTCCTTGAAACCCTCTGAATGTGTGTGTAACTGTAAAACGTGCACCATTCATCTGAAGAGGGCTGTTGGGGGGAACTATTTGATGTTGTGTGCCTGATGAGCAGACGAGAGCGAGGCAGAGAGAGTGTGTGTGTGTGTGTGTGTGTGTGTGTGTGTGTGTGTGTGTGTGTGTGTGTGTGTGTGTGTGTGTGTGTGTGTGTGTGTGTGTGTGTGTGTGTGTGTGTGTGTGTGTGTGTGTGTGTGTGAGAGAGGTCTTTGTCCTTTAGTCTCCTCTGAATTATGTCATGTTTGAGTCTCCCAGCAGTCGCGCTCGGAGGGGGGCAGACAGGAGGCTTAATCCGCCTTAAACCCCCCTAGTTACTCTCGCCCCTTCTTCATCCTCCATCCACCGTTCACTGTGAGGAATGGATATGTGTGTGTGTGTGTGTGTGTGTGTGTAAGCCAGCATTGTGATATGAAGAGAGTGGGAAACTGAGTCCAGCTGCCCACCTTCTGAGTCACACTGTGAGCAATGAAGCTTCCTAAGACCTACATAGAGCTTCATAAGGCTTCAGCAAATAACTTAACAAATCCACACAGACACGACGAATAACGCCCTTAACTGCGGTAATGATTTTTGCATGCTGGATGATATTAAAGCAGGGAACTGGGCCAGAATATCATATGACATAGACACTTAAGGTGTGTTTCTTTGACCAGTAAGAAAAAATCTTGAACACCCTAAAAACCACTTATCAATGTGATGTCAACAGACCCTATTGAAAACTCACAGCAACTATCTAGAACACCCCGGACACTTCCTTGCAATTCTCTAGCAATCACCCAGAACACCTTAACAACCATCTAGCAACCACCTAACAACGGCATAACAATCACCCAGATCACCCTAGCAACAACATATGCAGTAACCATTCAGGACAACCTAGTAACTGTCTTTCAGTTTTCCAGCAATCACCCAGAACACCCTAGAAACCACCTAGTAATGCCTTAGCAACACCCTAGCAACCACCCAGAACACCCTAGCAACTGTGTATATCAGTTGCTAGGGTGTAAAGGGTATTAATATAACTTTGAAAAGAGCGTACATAACAAAAAAACTAAAAACACTAGATATCAGATTTAGCTGTAATTTAAGCTGGTGAAACCCAGACTAACCAAAGGCTTCGCGCTCTAATGTGTTTGGTTGCAATGATCAAAGTGAACATGATCTTACAAATGTCTTTGCATTTATTTCACACACACACACACACACACACACACACACACACACACACACACACACACACACACACACACACACACACACACACACACACACACACACACACACACACACACACACAAACACACACACACACACAACACCTTGTCTTCTTCTTAAACCATTGCTTGGTTTCCGGTTACCTCTGAACTTCTTAGCCTTTGAAGTTCAACAGCACACGCCATGTTTGTGTTTATTTCTCTCTCTCTCTCTCTCTCTCTCTCTCTCTCTCTCTGTGTGTGTGTGTGTGCATGTACATGTGTATAAGGTTGTAAACGCATGAACAGCTGTTTTTATAGGGTGTATCACTGACACTGACTGTGTGGGTAAAAGACTGAGCGTAAGATCAACAAACAAAAGTAGTTCCAGTCATGTGATAGTTGGGAGTTTCTCTAGAACTGGAAAAACTGTCTATACAAAAACATAAAGAAGCACAAGCTACTGTCTATGCTTCTCACAATTCAGTGATTAGTTCGCATGAGCTCAGACTGTGAGAAAAGTAATCAGATCTATCATGACAAAAGCCCCACTAAGCCTCTTCTTCAAAATGCTAAAGATAACGTCAGCTGAGATGAAAATGTTTTAGAGACGGAGCAATTGTCTCACGTTTCATGTTGACTTTAACTGCAAGTTAAGCTGTTTACACCAAGAACAATTATGATAGGCTAATTATGTAAGGGATAATGTAGCGGGGCGGTTGTTATAGCGAATACAACCCCGACAGGCTGATCTTGAATCAGTCTGAAGGGGTTGTATTCGCTATAACAACCGCCCCGCTCTACATTATCCCGCTTATTACATGGCTACCTACCAAATAAATCAATAATTTGACACAAAATATTGATTTAAAAAGGAGTTTATTGATTTAAAAACGATTGTATTGCTTCCGCTAAAGAAAATAGTCTGTTTCGTCTCTATGGTTAGAATCCTGCGTCCATAGCAACGCTCTGTTTTTCATGGCAACGGTGTGTTATACTTAGCAGCGGTTATCAAGAAATAATACACCGCATTCTACATAAGAATCCAACCAAGCCATGTAATAAGTTTTAATAATCTTTCTTATTCTATGAGAATAGCGAAGTCCAAATCACAACTATAACAATAACGACACAAAGTAACAAAATCATTGGAATAACGATAAAAACATTGACAGCCAATCAGAATCCACCAGACTTTAAAGAGCTCGGGCATTTAAAGTGGCAGACAACAGAACTGCTGTGCTTATTAAAAAATGTGCTTATAAACAGAACATGCGTTATCATCCGTTCGTGTGGACGATTATCTTTATAGTTGGTGTGAATAGGCCTTTACGCCGAAGAAATGAAGGGTGCTTTCACACTACGCACTCCCAGGTTCGATTGGCGTCAGAGTTCGGTTCGGTTGAATGATGTGAACACTGTTTTCCACACAGCGAACCGTACCCGAGTCTACATAAAAAGGGTGGTGTGGGGTACGGTTCATGTGAACTCCGGGATGGTTCGCTGCTGATATGAACACAATCGTATAAATCATGGAAGTGAACCGCTATTGATGACATATGATTCAATGTGTGTTTGTGTGTCTTATATTCACTTTCCTGACAATTGTGACTGACACACTGCAAGCAGAAAAGTAAAGGACTCCCGCCTTCGTTAGAAAATTTGCTTTTCGAAAACAAAACCAAAGGTGAGGGGCCGTTTACACGACACCGTTTTCAACCAAAAACATGAAACTTTGTATGCGTTTTGGCCGTTCATTTACACGACAACAGCGTTTTGGGGCCTGAAAACACAAACTTTTGAAAACGGGTTTGAAGTGCAAGTTTTTGAAAAACGATCCCGTTATCATCTCTGTGTAAACAACACAAACATGAATTTGTGAGAAAGGTGACATCATGCGTATGCATCACATGTTCAGTCTATTACACTGTCATATCTCGTCTATTATGAGCGTTTGTTCTGTACTTTGTGCTTTTGTTTCCTGAGTTGTGATTAATATGTTACAGTTTCTCGAATCATCCTCGACATTTGCAAAACAGTAAGTGCATTTCTCAAAACAATTCGTACAAATAGCAAAACACCTGCAAAAGCCAGTCTCTTGCTCAAAATCCTTAGTTCATCTCTCAAAATGAACATGTCAGTGCCATCAGAATGACAAGTCCTTGTGTCATTGTGTACGGATAAGACAAATTCAAGTCAAATTGCTTAGTCATGTTGTCAATAAAACACTGCACTCTGTTAGTATTACCTGATGTAAACTATGGCAACAGTTTGGATGAGTTACTGTATTGAAGTGTACAAAGCTGCGCTTATTCTTTATGCCATATATCCATTTCAAAAGGACAAATTACACACTACTGTACGCGAGTTATTAATTGAAAGAGACTGGATAGGATTTACAGGTACACTTTTACTAGTGGTGTGACAGACAAAAAAAAAAAAAAACCTTACAATATTATTGTCATACAGAAAAGAAAAACAAATAGGGGCACAAAGGCGAAAAATACAACATTAGAAAGGCAAACACAGGAACCTTTGCTTTTGCATGCAGCTCTGTATATATGCTTGCCAATTGAAGGTTCATGAGATGCAACTTTCAGCTATTTCAGAGAACTGGTTTCTCATTGGTTGATCTACATTCTCTCCATTAGCGAAAGTCAACATTCACCTGCACAATTCATCAATTCAAGGCACATTTACAAAAAGTCTAATAGAAATGTGTAGAAAATATGCGTGACAGTTTATGACAAGATCAACCGTTTTGCATTTAATGACTTATACGATGAACTAATGACTAGTTGTTTTGAGGGGTAAGACTATTGCACAGAGAACTATTTAATAATATATAATTCTAATGTAGGAAACCGCAGACAATTGTACATAATCAATTGCATGAATGTACCAAAGCAATCGCAACTTGTTCAGAAGAATGAGAAACGGCTTTTACGATGTGCACCAGTGACTAGATGATGTGGAGGTTGAACAAGTTCATTTCTGATCTGAGAAATGCACCAAAGCGACTGAGCAAAACTGTAATAGCACTGTACAGAGGAAGAGTACAGGTCAAGTTAATCAAGGTAAAATCACAGAGTCAAATGCAACCCTACTTAGTTAATTAAACATGTTTGTATAATAACCCGGGATTTGAGCTCTTTTTGTCTGTGACCTCATTGCGAGATTTGCTTTTGACCTGATTATTAAAACTGCACTGTAAATTCTGCGGTGGCAAAAACACAGTGAGCTTCAGTATATATGAACTAGCAGACAGTAGTGGTCATTATATGGGCATGATGAGCCGGTAATAGTCCTGGGCTGTTGAAAACAGAGAGGGCTGTAGCATCCTCATCATGCGGGAAGGAAGTGAAGTACTCTCACAAGTTAGTCATCTTTTTTTATGACTGATCATAACTCAGTTTCATAAAAAGGTAGATTGGTTTCCTTTGAATCCGAAAAGTAAGAATGATTACTCCTTAACTTGACTGTTAGTGGCTATGTTTATGCATTCTTCATACTGTAGCTGGTTCAGGTTGTTGTCATTAGCACTTCCAAACTATACATCCCAACCGAACCTCATAAGTGACTTATTTAATAATTAAACTGAATGATGCCATGATGCCTTAGTGGTTGCAAAACTTATTTGTTGTATCTTGATAGAATCCGTCTCTCATATGTTTTCAGTCACATACACACTGGCTGTTCCTCTAATGGTCAATGGCAACTGCTTGACCTGTTGCATTCCCACCCGTGTTGTGAGTATGGGACAGTATGTAAGATTAATATTAGGATGCCAAAGGAGCCCAGATGGGTTTTTATGCCTGGTGGTGGATGTTCAGTCCATTCATGCTTTTTTTCAGCTAATATTGGCCACATCCCCTTGTTCAACAGTCTTTTGACCTGTGTGAGAGAAGAAAATCCCTTCCTAAATGTAAAGGCATGTATATGTTTTCATTTATAAAATGAAGATCACATGTTTGTTTGCTAAATGAAATAATGAACTTTGCAAACAGCAAATTATATGAATAAAATAGTCAACCTTTTGAAAAAGTGGTGCACTTTAGCATACATTTAAAGAGTACTTATTATGGAAATAATATACTTAAAAAGATTAATATATAATGTCATTTCTATGGAAACTTTGTGTCATGTATTTAAAAGTGTAGTTTTTTTATATATACTTTAAAAAGTTTAAAGTACCTTACAAGTGCACATTCAATGCATAAAGAAGTGCATTTCTTTTTCAGAAGAGTATCTTTTTTTTATTACTCTTAAAGTAGCATTTTCAGTTCAATTGTCATTGCATATTTGGAAGCAACAGTGTGCTGACTTTTTGTGTTTTAATAGGTGAAACATTGCAAATAAGTTTCAAACTGAATCACAACAAACTAAAATAGACAGCATACAATAGACAGACTCGTGCATGAAGAGTGCACAAACACACCCACAGAAGTTTATTTTACTTGAACACGACCCCACCCACCAAAACACACAACCAGCAGTGAACCCGATGCATGAAAAGGCTTTAACATACAGAGACATTCATGTATATCTCCAATAGTTCAAACTGCAGTAAACATGCAACACACAAGCATTATGCATTTACTTGAGATTGTGTTTGTTGGTGGCCGCATCTCATTTTGTGTTTGTTTGTCTAGTGAAAGTGGGTCAGTGTGTGAGTTTGGCATGCACAGGAATTAACCAATCAGAAGCTTGCTTAGACAATCAAGAGCCAATCATGTGGCTTTTTTTCTGGAGCCCTGGATAATATAGATGGCTCCGTGTTGAGTGAGTAATGACGGTGATTATTCATAACTGGCAACTGAGAAGGAGACATGTGGTTGACTGCAAGACAAAAAGAAAGTCTTAAATTCCCTGGAATCCCTTTATATGGTTTTGTTGTCGGAGAGCGATTACTTGTTGCATTTGACTGGCTTCCATGATGTGATTTGGTGCGAATTGTATGAAATATTGTTATTCAACACTTCACTTTGTCCCATATGTACAGTATATATTACCCCTTTCCACTGCCGTAATTTACCTATTGTGTCGACGGAGTGTAAAAATGACCACGTTACACTGAGTTGATTGTGTGTGCACACCTGTGCTAGTGTGTGTGGAGTGGGTGCGTCTGGATGGTCTTACAGTGTTGTGAGAATAGACAGTCCACAACCACACACGTGCACACACACACACGTGCATACGCACACACACACACACACACACACGGTCACACAGAGCTCTCTTTCATTTCACCTAGAGAGTAAAATGTCTCCATTACACGTTAATCTGCTCATTAAAGCCTCTCTCTTTCAGTGCTGGCCTTTCTCTTGTATGAAAGGCTCTGCATGTGTGTGTGTGTGTGCGCGCGTATGCACATGTGTGTGTGTTCTCATGGTAATTCACTTGAAGTGATGTGGTAAGTGCCTGTCAACTGCTGTTTTAAGACACATCTGAATCATGCCCAACATCAGAGACACGTGAACACACTCTATAGCAGTAAAAGCTCATAAAATTAAATAAAATAAACACTTGAGTTTGAAAATGTTCTGAAGAAAATGCGAATGGTGCTTGCTATGCTACTCTCCACCACAACTCAACCCCTAATCCGCTAACCCTAATCAAAGCATTAATGCTACGATGTTGTGGGGGTTGTTATGCGGTTGCTAATGTGTTTTGCGTGGTTTCCAGGGTGTTGCTTTTACTGTCCCAATTCCACCCTCTAGTCCCCCCAAAGATATCCGACCTCTAGATTTGAGTCTGTTTCTTGCAACAGCCCAAAACACCCAAGCAATCACCTAGCATTATGCTAAAAACCCATTAGCATGCACATAGAAGCACATAGCACAACATCAAGTTTCCACTCACAGCTTTTTTATTAAATATAAATGTTACAAATGTTCTATATTGTTATTATTTCAGTCTGAGATAGTGGGACAGTGAGACTAGGAATAGTTAGCTACTAGTATCTAAAATAATGTTAAAATGTAGCTTTCTCCTGAGAACTGTTGTCACAAAAACAAACCCAAAATGGTTTCGAGTGTGTGTATTCCCACACAGAAATGCTAGAGATTGCTGTGGGTTTCTCATGATGTTTTTGAGATCTAACTCTGGGAATCAAATATGTAATTGCAGTGGGTTTTGGGGTTGTAGTTTTTGTGTGTTTTCAGAACGAACGACATTGTCTGATTTGTGACATTACTTTTTATGCAATGCTACAGTAAATATTGCTGTTCACTTTCAGACGTTGTAGTGATGCTCTCCCAAAAAGGATGTGAAATGTGCATGTTGGTTATATAATTTAAACATATTTAAATATAATTCAAATTAATTTTGCACACTTAAAGAATTATCGGTAACGCTTTACAATAAGGTTCATTACTTAACTAACATGAACTAATCATGAGCAATACATTTGTTACAGTATTTATTCATCTTTGTTAATGTTAGTTAATAAAAATACAGCTGTTCATTGTTTGTTCATGTTAGTTCACAGTGCATTGACTAATGTTAACAAATACAACCTTTGATTTTAATAATGTTAGTAAATGTTGAAATGAATATTAGCTAAGATTAATAAATGCTAAAGAGTATTGTTCATTCTTAGTTCATGTTAACTAAGGTAGTTAACTAAATGTTAACTAATGAACCTTATTGTAAAGTGTTACCGAATTATCGTATCGCATTAAATAACAAGATATGGGAAATTGCAATTTCCTTCAATATCGTCTAACCACTTTGGGCTTTTTATCTTTCAGAAGATTATCCATTCTCCACTGATGTTTTACCGCCACTCCCGGAGGTCCCTGTTGGAGGGCCGGTCCTGAGCCAGGCGGGAGGTCCCATCAGAAACTCTGCTCCGAGATATTGCTCCTCACGCAGCATGGACTCGACGCACTGCAACGACCGGCCGGTGAGCTACGGCTCCACGTCTTCGTCCGCCTCCTCCAGGGACAGTCACTGCTCGCTGGGGGGTCGGCCCGTGTTAGGCTCCACCCCTGAGAGGGATCATGATTCTGGAGCCATCCGATTGGAGCTGGTGCCTGCCCGACAGCTGGAGGAGGAGGAGTCAGGAAGACAAACACCTACACCCACCAATCAGGGGGACGCAGAGATTCAGTCGCCAGAAGGACGCAAAGTTCAGTATGTGGACCGAGTGGTGGAGGAAATTCTTGAAACGGAAAAAACCTACGTCCAGGACCTCCGCAGTATAGTCCAGGTATGAAAGACACTAAGCATGTGCGGTCTCTTCCTGAGCGTGACATATAGCCAATCACTGCATCCGAAATCGAATCCTGTATAATAAGTGCTACATTTGGTTTGAATCTTTGTATACGCGACCATTAAAAAGTATGTTCTATATAGTATGAATGTCCGTAGTATGTACAATGTGATGTGAAATTCAGACATACTACCGTATATTTGCCACGTTGTCACTGTCATGTGATCTACCAGCGTCAGTTGCGACCATAGACAGTAAAATAAATGGACACAGCGAATTGGATTGAATTGGATTCAATGGAGAAAAGTGAAGTCAATTAGAAGCACTCACTTCCTGATGGCTGAGCAGACTCAAACTGAGCTTGATGACGTAGATGTGACGTGAGCAACCCGTCTGTCTTCTAGTAGCTGTGCCAATAGAAATCTGAATCATTCCCTTCCGAATCTTGCAGAGACAGAGAGCGTGAGTAGGAGGTGTCCATGAGCTAGGAGCAGGAGCAACTTTTGCCAAATATTCTGATTAATTATTTTGTCATTTTGGCTCCACGTCCCCCCGATTGCCCGCGAGCTTCTCCTCCTGTCCATACGGTAATCTACTGTGCGACAGAGAGTCGCGTAGTTATGGGTATTACGCGTAGTACAAGGGTATCTTATGTTATGGCCCCGTAGAAGCAGTTTTTGTAAAAATAGGCTAACGATTGCATCATAACCACGCGACTCTCTGTAATGGAGCCTTTAATGGAGCCTTTTATACATTTTCGTGTTTCTTTAGAAATAAATAATGGACAGATGGAGTCTTTAAACGCCTCAGATGTAAAGTTATTCTTTATAAGTGACGCCAAAATGAATAGGAGTCAATGGAATGCTAACAGCAGGTGATGGTCTGCTAATCAATGGCGGCGCCCGGGGAAGCTTCAATGTTTTCCGAAAAACTGGCCCCCTGGTTGCGCCGCTTCACTTCCATTCACAAATCCTCTCCTGTGGCCTCATGGGATAGTGAAGGGAAAGTAAAGTGCCCACTTCAAAATCTCGCCGGAAGTAGTACGTTATGTGGGTACTTGTCACCTACTGTTTTATAAATACTATGAATAGGGACATACAGTACTTCTTTTGTCACATACTGTTTTTCGCCTACTATATAGCAGTGGTTCCCAAACTGGTGTACGTGAGGTAACAGGGGGTATGCGAACAAAATGCTTTGAATGCTTTGTTTTGCCATTCATTTAATTTTGCTCCACCTTGAAATTACAAGAATAACCCGAATATCAACACGATTGCAAATGTGACATTGATTTTATACAACATCTCAACAAATCAAAAGGTAATATTAAGTGACGTACTTTGCAAACACAGTATTGGCAGTAGTTTACTAAATTTTGCAATGAAATGATAGTTCTAATGAAAGCCACAGCGGACCTGCAACACATAGCGCTGTTTCGTGAACGAATCTGCGGCTTTGAACGGATCGATTCAATGACCCAATCATAAATACATCCACTTGCTTCGTTACCGATTGAATGAACGAACATTTTTGTCAGTAATTTCATTGACGAGATTTAGCCATTAATATATATATATATATTTTTTTTTTTGTCAGACTTTTTTGTCCTGTGGAACACGAGAGGAGAACTTCAAAATACATTTAATACATTGCAAGCGGATGGTTATTCATATTCATTCTGTCAAGCTGCAAGAAGGAAAGGTTTAAAGTCATTCTTCAAACCTGCAGTGCATATGTATGTATATGCAATAACATATGCCGTTTGCTGTCACTAACCTGACCTTGTTCCACACGTCTTGATAAAGTTCAGTTCTTTGAATTATAGCACATTTTTACGTTATTTTAGAGCTTGACAGCATCTGTTATCATTTCCTTTTGTGTTCAATGGAAGAAAGTCAAGCATATTTATTATGTGACAGGATGGCGAGTAAATGATGATATAACATTTAGTTTTGGCTGAACTATTCCTTGCAAGTACCTTGCAGTGTGTGGGTTTCTCATATACTTGGGATCAAACCTTGAACCTTTGTCCTTAACCATGCAGGCTACCAATCCCCATAAAGCATGAGTACTGGAGCTGTTTGAGTGCGAGTGTGTGTGTGTTTCTTTGTGTATGATTTATATAGCTGTCAAATTTAAAGTGCACATGGCTGTCATTTGACCTAGAGAGCGAGGAGATGAATGCTAAACTCTTCTTCTCACCCTTGCCCTGATTTTCTCACTCTTTCTCGGTTAATGTGAGGATGGAGAGTTTTAGGGGGGGCTGCAAACCCCTTCCCCACCTTCTCCTCTATACACACACATTCACAGGCCCCCTGGCACTAAGAGAATGATAGATGGTTTGAGGACAGAATGGAACAAAAGGAAAGCAGGATGGATGGAGAGGACAGATAAAGCAGAGGAAAGTAGGTTAGGAAAACAACTTTAAAAGAGAAACACATGAGACTGCTATAAATATTAATACATATTTTATGTAATTTAATGATGTTTTCTTTTAGAAATATGAATCTAGTATTCTTCACACTGGAACCCCTTACATTGTAATCTTACTTAATTTACTTATGTCAATGAGTGAGGGACACTGAAACATTTAGGCCTAGCTGAATTTTAGCTTTGGTTGAATTTAACTTAAAAATCACAGATCCTCAGCTGAAGACCCCTGGTTTAACAAGTTTTACCATGTTTATATCTAATGTGCAGATTTTTGCTCTGTTTTTGCAAAGAATGGAAAATCGTGAGCATATTTTATCGCATATTTTATTGAGGACCACAATGGAAATAAGTCCTGGACTTTATTGTGTTTTTATCCTCAATTGTATTTGATGTCTTTTGTTTTATGTTTAAGGCATTCTTGATATAATTAAATAAATCAAAAAAAAAAAAAAAAAAGAAACGCAATGATTCTCTTAATCTGACCGCAAAGTTTAAAATAGCATGCAAATGTTACTAGGTGTTGTTATTGTTAACTAAAACTTAAGCTAAAATTATTAATTGAAATAAGGCTGAAATGAAATAAATGAAATAAAATATAAATATTAGATGAAAAGTTTGAAATGTTGCCATGGCAACCCTCTGAAATAAAAGTTTAAGTACTAAAATTATTATTATTTTTATCTTCCTGGGGTGATAGCATCACATAATTTCTCAGTTTTAAAAATGAGACAAACCTCTATGTCTGTGTTTATGTGTGAGCGGGGTGTTGACACGGGGTGTTGACACGGGGTGTTGACACAGGGTGTGTTTTAGAGTAGACGCAGAATGATTATTTTACACTGCCTGGGGGTGTTCAGGTAAAGATTTGTATCTGAGTGAAAGAATCACTTATCTCGTCTGTCAACCGGAGAGAGAGACAATCGCATGTAGGGCGGAGCAGAAGATACAGCACAAATACAGATTCTGACATGCTTTGTTTGCTTATATTTTTGTGAGAGCTCACTGGGGGCTTCTGTAGTTCATACAGTTTGTTCCCTCATCCTTAAGGCCGTGACACACCAAGCCGACTTAAAAGAGCTAGTGGCGACAAAAGCTGAACACTTGCGTGCTGCGCCTGTGTATGAGGAAATAACTGTCTATATCAGCCGGTATCAGTAGTCTATATTCATCATTCAAAAAGAGAAACCGAAACTAGGACTGCAGAAAAACAACCCGTAAACAAAGCATAATTTGCTTACCATTTTGAATATCAATCATTATGATCTTTCTTCATTTCAGGTAGCGATCTATGTTCTTTAAAAAACAGTACATAGATGTGTTTCTACAGAACTAGTGTACGAAAGCCTCTTCGTGCAACTCAAAGGTGGTGTTTATGTCCTGTATCACTAGTATCACCAAATGCAGCTTCTGCCTCTTTGGACAGGAGGTAACAATACTGTCTCAGCCAATGCTCTGTATTTGGGTTTTAAAGTACAGTATTTATGGGAAGAAATGGATATTGTGGCCATGAATTAAACAAAAATTAAAAATTAAAATTGTCATTAATTACTCATCCTCATTGGTTCTTGCTGAAACTCAAACGTACCCAAGACTTTTCAAATTCATTGTATTAATTTGTTCCCTCGTTCTAGTAAAAACAAGGCCACGTTTGTTTAATTCCCTCGTTTTAGGTCAATTGTGGCCATGTTGTACTAATTCACTTCTAAGTTAGTAATTTGAACAAAGGAATGAATTAGTTCAATATGGCCACTATTGACCTAAAATGAGGGAACAAGTGCTTAATTCGTGGCCACAATATATATATTTTTTTTCCCACGTGTCATGTGCGGGGTTCCCTGTTAAATGTCTTTTATTATGAATAGTGCATGGTTCAACCAGGCTGTGATTGACCCCTAATTAAAGGAACACGCCGACTTTTGGGGACTTTAGCTTATTCACCGTATCCCCCAGAGTTAGATAAGTCCATACATACCTTTTTCATCTCTGTCTGATTCACCCACCGCTAGCCTAGCTTAGCACAAAGACTGGAGGTAAACGGCTCCAGCTAGCATACTGCTCCCAATAAGCAGCCATCTTCTAACTGTATACACACTGGGAACTATGGTGGTTCTCAAAAGGCGAAGCACTGCTACTTCTGCAGATTGATTTACTCCAACTCTGAGCTAACTCTCTGCTCCTCACCACAGGGGCTTCTCAGGTGCTGCGAGCAAATCACTCCGCCCAAGTAGCAGTGCTTCGCCTTCTGAGAATATAGTTCCCAGTATGTATACGGTTAGAAGATGGCTGTGTCTCATGTGACTTTGTTATTTGTACACGCTGTGACTATACAAATCACAACATGTAACTAGGAAAATGTTGGCGTTACTTACTGGGAGCAGTATGCTAGCTGGAGCCGTTTACCTCCAGTCTTTGTGCTAAGCTAGGCTAGCGGTGGGTGCGTCAGACAGAGTTACAGCACGCACGGAGATGAAAAGGGTATGTATGGACTTATCTGGGGGATACGGTGAATAAGCTAAAGTCCCAAAAAGTCGGTGTGTTCCTTTAAGCCTTGAAACACCCAAAGGAAGTGATAACAAAAGGTGTTATGGGTTAAAGTACATTTATACTGCTTTCACTGAAGAGGAAACTAAAGCAACAGCAGATTGTTTGAACTCATTTTGTTTAAACTCATTATTTATCTCTTCATGTACGTAATGTGTCAGAAGTATATCAGAGAAAACTTTGCTTTGAATAAAAAATGTTTAAGATACATTTCCGAAAGAAGATTCCACAGATCATTCAAAAGTTGACTGTCCCGGCCATTGTATAATTTGCATAATGGATATGGCAAATACCATTCTTTGATCCTTACTATGTGCATCAAAGTGTCGCTCGCCTAAGTACTTTACATAACTTGCGGACATAGCTAATCTACTGATGCGCAAATGTTAATGTCAGATGTGAGCGATGAAGCAGGTCTGTCCAAATACGTCGAACGCTGAAGAGCTCAAAGCCAGTGGGGGGGGGGGGGGGGGGGGGGCAGACCCTGTTTGATGCCCATCTCACATGACCCCTGATGAGATTACTCATCCTTTCATCTGCTTCTCCACAGGATTACCTGGACTGCATCAGCAACCAGTCTCTTCTGCTGCTGGGAGATGAAGAGAGGAATTCTTTATTTGGAAATATCCGTGACATCTACCGTTTTAACAGGTACACGGACACATCATGCTCGTTTCGGGGACAAGCGCATCTGTTAGAGAAGTGTGAGGGGTGTTTGCCACTTTCCAAGAACTATTAGGCTTTAAAAAAGGCACACAATTTTTTAGGTAAACTATTCTGTCCATACCATACCACCTTCATATGGTGGTGCTTAACAGGTTCTTATCATTTCCAACCATTAAAATCATACAACCGTGACACAATTTGAATGAAAATGATAATTTAATAATTTGCTATTCGATTAATTCACTCTTACAAACTAAATTTAAGGACCAAACATATTTATATATGCACAGTCCTGTTACCTCATAATATTTTTTACATTGTCACTTTGAACACATTCATTAAAAGTAAGGGTTAATGCCCTTCGAGGTGTCCATTGTCAGGTATTAATGGACGACGGCGAGGCGTGAACCGTCCGATGCGCAGCCAAGGACGGTTGCCTCCGCCGAAGTCCATTAATACCTGACAATGGACACCTCGAAGGGCATTAACCCGCTTATACCATGGTCACTTGCCAAATAACACATTTTTAAAACATTAGTTTATATTTTAATTAGTTTTACAATCGAAATCTAAAGTTTATACAAACATTAACTTGGTTTCCCTGGTTACGCCTGAGGGTTTATTTAGCAACCGGAGATATTTATAGTCCGCTCAGCTCGTAGAACCCTTCAGTTTACTGCCTGTTGCTATGGTTACTCACAGCTGATGTAGCCAGCGCATTTATTTATTCATTTCGAACGGGAAACAGTCAGTTTCACCAGAACTCCTTTACTAGGTGTCCTCTATCACTTTTTAATGGACACCCTGCAGCCAATCAGAATCGAGTATTCTTCCAGACCATGGTATAAGCGCTATTAATTCATTAAATGATTTCAAACTGTTTTTATTTTGTGAATTTCATGGAAAATGTATGTTCATCAGAAGCTAGAAGTCAACATTTAATCCCAACACAGCGAATATCTAGTGAGTGATAGATTAAGATACATTTACAACCCTGTTACTTGCCATTCACCATTCAGTCTGGTATAGTTTTATTTTATTTATTTTATTTTAATTTTGTTCTGATGTTTATTGGTAGAACTACTAGTTTTAAATGATTAGATGTGTATGTAGACAATGCCCCTCATTTGGTAACTTTAAGTGAAGTTGGTAACTTCATATTAATGGAAATAAAGATAATATTCAGCTCATATAACATTTAGTTTGCGCCTCTGAGGCTGACGAAGGTTCAACATCTCATTGATTCCATTGAAGGTTAAACACCATTTTACAGAAATGAACAGCATGGCTTGCTTTAGGAGTGTCATGTGTACCATATTCAGAGAAAGTGTCCTTTCTGGGTGGTTGAGGGAAGATCTTCTGTTTTAGACTGTCTGCTGTATTTGCTGCCATCTCTTCCCTCAGTTCCTCTCACTTCGGACCACACACACACACACACACCTGCACAGTTTGCCAGACTCTCTCCAAATTCAGCCCACACACACTCACAGAGTGTTACTTCATATGACTGCAATGCAGAAGTGACCACACATGCATTCACAATGCTGTTCATTCACAGAAGTGGGTCTTTCCTTTACAGTTCATGGCCTACAATACAGAGCCCGGATCAGCCGGCTACGTGTGTGAGTAATGATATATAACCAATGTGTGTGTGTGTTTTAGTGATCTGCTTCATGACCTGGAGAAGTGTAACGCCAACCCAGTTGCCATTGCAAAGTGTTTCGTAGCCAAGGTAAAACTCTTGTCTTTTCTTCACACAGACAAACCTTAAAGATCACTCAAAACTCACACTCAGGTTAATACAAACTTTCATTTAAGACTGTCTTTCTTTCATGAAACGCAAATACAAAATTATGAAGAATGCTCACACTATCATGCTCAAAACCATCACACGGTCACACAGATAAACAGCCAGCATCTCTATCAGGCCTATTACGTGTTAGAATTAGTTTCCTACCTCAAGTGTCTCGATTGACTGGCATAATAACACATACTTGAGTATGTTTAGCAGTTTTATAGCTCTAATTAACAGCTGCTGGAATGCAACTCGTCTCTGTGGTTTTCTTTCCTGTGGTTTTGTGTGATAATTGCTTTGTTTTGTTCGGGTTATTGTTGTGCTAATGTGGCGTTAGCAGGGGGCGGACAATTTACACAGTGCAAATGAGTGAGGCTCAAGAGAACTCACACACCCAGACCAGCCCGAGTGTCAAACTGGCCTTCGGAGGTCTGCTTGTACTGGGTATGAGGGCTTATGTTCATGCCTGGGAAACACTGTTTGAGAAACAACAGAGAGATACACTGATTGGTGCTTTGATTGACACACATGGTTTCCTTTCTCAGCCCGGCTCTCGTTGCATACATACGCTAACACAGGCTTTCACTCAGACACACACTTTGTGGTCAGTGTTTGTAACTGGTTATTACTTAAGAGTGTGTTTTGCTGACAAACTTGAAAACAGAACATCAAAATATGATATTTATGAACAACGCCAATTAACTAATATGGCTCTGAGTTTATTAAAGGAACCTAAATCTGTGCATATGTATGTTTACAATGGACGAAAAAGTGTCCCAAATATATTTCAATATTTGTCACCTGGAGTTGATTTTTTAAGAGCATATAATAATTAAGGGATGATTAACTAGGTCTAGAATGTAAATATAAAAACATCAATTCATTTTATTACATGGACATTTGTCCTTGAACTTTGTAGATGTAACTGTTGTATTTATTAGAAATACAGTATATGATGATACTTTTATCCAACGAGAGATCCAATCAGAAATTATAGTCTAAATTATACCAGCGTTCATTTAGTATTATTTATACTGTTTATAGAAATATTCATTAATCATTTTAATTAGCTTTGTTTTCTATATTATCAATTTTCTTTTCTTTTTAATTTAATTTGAAGTTTTAGTAATTTTGTTATTTATTAGTTTTTTAGTTTAGCCTTATTGTTTTTTTTTTTTTTACATATATTTCCATAGTTTGGATTTATTTTTATTTCAGTTTTTGTTTTAGTAATTCAGTGTAAACTTATTTCAGTTAGTTGCCAACAAGCCAATATTTTGAATGTTAAATTAAGTTTATTTAGGTGTTTCATGTAATATTTTTTTTCTCTTTTTTTTTCAATTACCGAAAACTATATTTAATAGTTTTGGTTTTAATAACAACAATGAACTATTCTGTTTTGCACTGGGGGGAAATGGTAACATCTAAATTAACTGGTTTTGATCAAGTACATACATATTATTTAACCCCTTCATGCATGAATTATCAAAACGTTTTTTTGATGTGATTTTATTGCTCTTAGTATGAAAAACAAGATTTGAAATGCAATTTTTTTTACACATTTTTCAAAGTAATTTTCAGATGTCCACTTGAATGTACAGAATGCGTTTATGGTTTAAACTGAAGAGATACTGTATTAAACATAATGCATTACAAGTAACATACATTGCGTCCATTTTGGTTCAGAGGGGAAAAATCTACACAAAACGTCTTGCCACTTGATGGCAATGTATATGATGATGCACCAGAGTCCACTGTAGAGGTTAATGTGCAGCTATGCCATCAGAACCCATGCATACGCAAGAAAATGCTTGTTGAGTAGCTGTCCCACAGTAGTGACCTCATGCGTGAAAGGGTTAATATCGCTGATCAACATAACACATTCATTTATAAAAACTAAACAACATGTAAAGGTTAAATCAGTAGAAAATAAGCTCTTTAAAGTAACAGATGCAGATTCTGCTTTACAGTGTATAAAGCCAGGCTTGTGCTTATCGGTCAGTCCTCTTAATAAAGGTTAGTCATCATCAGCAAATACTCCCAGAACCGTGTGTGTGTGTGTGTGTGTGTGTTTAAAGGCATTACTCAGTTCTGTGGTATTGATATCACAAAGGAGCTTCAGGATTCCAGTAAAAGTGAAAGGTTTTATTACATCTGATTCCTATCAAAGCTTTCTTGAGAACACTGTCCCCCCCCCCCCCCCCCCCACTCTCTCTCTCTCTCTCTCCCTCTCTCTCTCTCTCTCTCCCCCCCCCCCCCTCTCTCTCTCTCTCTCTCTCTATCTTCCCCCCCCTCTCTCTCTCCCTCTCTCTCTCTCTCTCTCTCTATCTTCCCCCCCTCTCTCTCTCCCTCTCTCTCTCTCTCCCCCCTCTCCCTCTCTCTCTCTCTCTCTCTCTCTCTCTCTCTCTCCCTCCCTCTCTCTCATCGTGTGTCCTTAACAGAGAGAGAGAGAGCGAGAGAGACTCTCTCTCTCTCTCTCTCTGTTAAGGACACACGCTGACTCAGTGTAATTCTCTGAGAACAGTAAGGGATCCTCCACCTGCTGTTTGCAGTTCAGACAGAAGCTTATAAAACCCTAAAGCATCAAATATTGTTCTGGTCCTGGATGCTGATGCCCATTCACACCAAAATGCATGATACAGTTACAGCTCTGACACGAAACTGAGTTGACCATTAATGTTGATATTGTGGCACGTGTGTATGACTTGAAGACAACTAGCATTATCAAACAGTATAAAGCACACATCTGGTTCCAGACTTTAGAAAACAGGAGAAAATGTTGACATTTTCCCATGGAGAACCTTCCACTTGGGTCACAGCATTTATGCAAGGACACATTCACTAATAAAGCTACCTGTGTGTGTGTGTGTGTGTGTGTGTGTGTGTGTGTGTGTGTGTGTGTGTGTGTGTGTGAGAGAGAGAGAGTGTGTGTGTGTGTGTACGGACAGAGAGAGGGCAGATGTGAAAGCTGGCGGGGGCGGCGAGAGACGGGATATTAGAGGAAGAGGATAAACGGCTCTTTGATACTCAGACTCTCTGTACTTTTCCAAGTTCTTTGATGTTCATATAGGCAGAATGAGAGAGCAAAAGACTCCAGATGAAGGAGGAGAAGAGAGAGATTTAATCAGAGCATGCTCACATCTAGCATTACTGTAAACATAACATCAGGACTCTTATTACAGTCACTGCGACCGCCGTGTGTGTGTGTGTGTGTGTGTGTGTGCGCTGTGAACCTTGTGCTGTAACGCACCATCCTGATGTGACCTTTCAGAGCAAGCAAGCTTATGTGCACAGACAGACAGACACACACTGCCATCTAAATGTCGGTATTGTGGAAAAGAAGTACACTTTAGCATACATTAATGAAAAGTATTTAAAATACTAAAAGAATATACTTAAGTACGAACCGAATGTAATGATTTGGGACACTTAATTGCAACTAAATGAAAATGTATTATAGTTTAAATTTGTATTCAATGCAATTAGCCGAATTTTCAAGTGCTTTTTGACCCACTTAAAGGGTTAGTTCACCCAAAAATGAAAATTCTGTCAGTAATTACTCATGTCGTTCCAAACCCATAAGACCTTCGTTCATCTTCGGAACACAAAGGAAGAGGTTTTTGATGAAATCTGAGAGCTTTCTATCCCTCCATTGACAGCAACGTCATTGCAACTTACGTCATTGACGCTGGTCATGTGTGTGATGCGTGTGATGCCGACGCTGGTCATGTGTGTGATGCGTGTGATGCCGACGCTGGTCATGTGTGTGATGCGTGTGATGCGGACGCTGGTCGTGTGTGATGTGTGTGTGATGCGTGTGATGCTGGCCAATAGTGAGCCGATGTTCTGACGTTGCTGTCAATGGAGGGACAGAAAGCTCCCAGATTTCATCAAAAACCTCTTCATTTGTGTTCTGAAGATGAACGAAGGTCTTACGGGTTTGGAACGATGAGTAATTACTGATAGAATTTTCATTTTTGGGTGAACTAACCCTTTAAGTACATGCGGGTGAGTAAATGATGACAGAATATTTATTTTTGGGTGAACTAACCCTTTAAAGTATTTAAAATGAAGTGTGTTGCTTGTCCCTTTACCGTCACACAACCCTTTCTGCATTATTTTTCATTACGGTATTATTTTATATGCTTATCTAGTCATTTTCCCTGGCTGACCCCCATGTCTTCCTTTGAGTAACTAACCCTAATTTCCTTATTGTTTTTCAGAGTGAAGACTTCCACATATACACACAGTACTGCACAAATTACCCAAGGTGAGAAATATGTCCTGTGGTTGTAGTTCATTTCCTTTGGTTTGTGTGTCACCATCTTTCACTCAATACAGAGCTTTATAAGTCTTCAAGAGCAATGGCTGTCTCAGATGCCTGTGTGTGTGTGTGTGTGTGTGTGTCTGTGTGGAATGTGAGACATGTGAGAGTGTGTGGTCATATTATGTTGTGTATAACACTACTGGAGTCTAGGAGTCTGTTTATATATGTTCACCCCTGAGGGAAACCCCGTCTCACTGTCTCTCTCTATCACCTGTCCAATTTGCCCCTTTCTTTATTACATTTAGAAGTAACCTTTTGCACTTATTTTACCCCTAAAGATGAGATGAAGACTACAGTTATGATGGTCACCAAGATGAAGATGATCAGGGGTGTGCTTCCCAAAAGCAGAGTTAGCCAACGATATGGTCACGTCATTACCGTCATAGTTCAACGATTCGCTGTTTCCCAAAAACATAGTTGCAATGAACATTCATAAAGGCCCCAATATAATATAAAATATACATAATATACAATTATTTATAAAATAATATAAAGGTTTTTTTTCGTTCTTCGCTTAGGGGTAAAAAGAAGTTTGAAGTACTTGACCAGCGGTTTACTGTTAGCGAACATCCCATCGCCGCCCTACGGCGTTAAACTCTTTAAACTAATGTTTACTAGCTGTTTCAAACTCCCGAAACGTACACCAAACAAACTTCGATTTGGTCTGATTTTGTTCTAAATTATGTCACACCAGTTCATTCTTTGGTATTGCTTGAAAAGATCGGAGCCTTAAGCAGCATCACAAAGTTATAATCGTAAACATATCATTTTTCTTGAGCAAAATAGGCTGACATGCAATACAATCTATAGCTTTCATTCCATATAGATACAAATTTCATTCAGTGTCTTTTATTTTGTCAGGAGAAGGAAAGCACCATTTTTGAAGGTGTGCATGTGTCTACGTGAACCCCAGTGTATGAGATAAGAGTGAACCCGCGATTAAACCCGCGATTTTTCTTCGTTATTTACATCAATAATCTGACATTAATTTGATATCAAACCGTTTATTCAGCAGAAGTTATTACTCTACCATCTATGTGACGACAAACGTCAGTTTTATTGTTGAACCCACATAGTTCATAACTCTTTCCCCGCCATTGACATAAATCTCCGGCTTTCCGTGATTTCACTGTTTTACGGTAGGGGGCGCTATTACACATCTTCTGAAAGAGAACCGAATCTCCTGATCAAAACACAGGTGAAGAAGAAGAAGCTGGAACAAACGATAGCATATGTAATCATATGCATATGTAAAATAACACGATCGTCAACATTAAACAGCATATAAATCAAAGCTGCCAAATGTTACTGAATGAAATGTCGACCCAGGACGAGCTTTAGGACTGTGAAGCTTTATGGGTGTTGATGGATTCGATCTACTCCATCTGTGTTTTTATCAGCGTTCTGAATCTGATCCAGATGAAGTCTTTGACAAAAAAGAGATTTTCTCTGCTTTTTGCTCAATGAAACACCCACATTCAAGTGTTGAAAAAAAATGCATAAAGCTAGAATAAAAACAGCCTCTGGCTAGTTCCTTTGAAATAGCGTAGCATTGCATTGGGTCAACTTTACAAACACTTGTTTTGGTGTGTTAATAGCTGAGCGAATGAGAATCAGAGATGAAAATATAAAGAGTAAGTCACTGGTTTTGTAGCTGAACAGTGTTGAGGCCTTCAGTAAAGGTTATTGGAGATTAATGTGAATATGTGTCAAATATATTTGCCTTTGGGTGCATGTATGTGTGCAGAGATTTGAATAAATATGACAAAGTTCAACAAAAGCATTGATATACAACACCTTTCCCTGGAAAAATGTCGCACACACCCATTTTTCTTTTCATTTTTATCAAACACACAGATGCGTGAACACACACACACACACACACACACTGGTGCAGCACGTGCTGTCACGAGTCCTACTTTTGATGTTAAGAGAAATTATAAGTGACATGAATCAGTAGTAGTTTCATCAGATGCTGCAAGGTGTGTGTGTGTGTGTGTGTGTGTGTGTGTGTGTGTGTGTGTGTGTGTGTGTGTGTGTGTGTGTGAATGGATTCTTGTCTGGGCCATGGAGACCCTCTCCACACCCTCACACAGCTGTTGACCCTAACCAAGGTCATATGGCACACTCTCTCTCTCTCTCTCTCTCTCTCTCTCTCACACACACACACACACACACACACACACACACGAACGAACACACACACACACACACACACACACACACACACACACACACACACACACACACACACACACACACACAGTAACACTCCTGAAAGCAATAGCTGTATCTCAGTGATACTCGGGTCATATTTCCTATTGGGACAATGTGAAGTCTGTGCACAGGACACTGGAATGCACACACACACACACACACACACACACACACACACACACACACGTCTATCTGTCCCAGTGCTTTGTGAGGCGTGGCAGCAGATCCAATAAACTGTAAAATCTGTGTTTTAACAGAAGGGCCCGACCTTACTCTCTCAACCGTGCACACGTGTGTTTGTTGTGTGTGTGCATGTCTGTGTGTTTGTTTATTTATGCAGTAATATGCTGTACATTTGCCTCCAAAACGTTTTGGACACTTTGGATCAACCAAGATTAGAAAAATTTAACTTCTGTGATCAGTTACTCACTGTCATGTTGTCCCAAATGTCTTCCATGGAACACACACACACACACACACACACACACACACACACACACACAAAAACATATTTTGAGGAATGATTCCACTGTTTTTGTCCATAAAATGAAAATCAGTGGGGTCCAAAACAACATAGGCCACAGTGAATTTATTGTATAGGGGGGAAAAAAAACTGCACTATGAAAGTCATAAAGTTATACATGTTTCCAACAACATGAGGGTGAGTAAATGTTCACCAAATTTTCATTATTGGGTGAACTATCTCTTGAAGCCACTTTTAAAAATGTCTGAATGTAAATGAATTTGATAGCATCCAACCAAGATACACACATTTCAAGCAAAACGTTTCACAAAAGTTTGTTGGGTTATAAATGATAATATACTGTTCAAGGGCATTGTGACACTGAGGCTGTGAACTAATGTATCCCGTTCATAGATATTGTCGTAACCTACACATATGGTTACTTTACTAGAACATCTGTGTGAACGTGAGCAGAACCGACTTCACCAAAACACCAGATGATCAAAAGTTATTTTGTATCTAATGTCATTCAGACATTTTTAAATGCACTTAAATGTATTTTGGCCATTGCATATATAATCCACAATATGTGTTTGACCTGTTTATATTTTGCATATCTGCTGCAGTCTGTGAGTAGATATAAATAAAGAAACATTTTTATTGGCAGTGTGTTTGTATGCATCTGCAGGTCCGTTGCTGTCTTAACAGAGTGCATGCGGAACAAAACGGTGGCAAAGTTTCTGCGAGAGCGCCAGGAGAGTCTTAAACACTCCCTTCCTCTCGGCTCCTACCTGCTTAAACCTGTCCAGAGGATCCTAAAGTACCATCTTCTACTGCATGTAAGCACACACACACACACACAGAACCATCTTATTTTACACACAAATACCGTAGTACACCTGTACATAAAGACACACACACATAGATGGTCACGGCAATGATCTGAGGTCAAAGATGCACTGGTGTCTTGCAGGAGATCGCCACTCATCTGGAGAAGGATTCAGAGATGTACGACGTGATCCAGGAGGCAATCGACACCATGCAAAGGGTGGCCTGGCACATCAATGACATGAAGAGAAAACACGAGCATGCAGTGAGGCTGCAGGTTTGTGTACCCTACACACACTCATATACACACTAAGGCTGCATTTTCCAACAGTACTGTAAGCCTAAGTAGATCGTAGAAACCTTTGGTGCCAAGAGTTTGTACCATCTATTTTGGCATGTGATGCATTTCAGAAACGTAGTCCTAGAAACCGACAGGGAGTCGGTAACATGGTAGCTGATTTTTGCTTGCACAAGCTGGTGTATATGGTCTACAACAGGGCTGTCCTACTCTACCTCTGGAGGACAGTCTTCCTGAGGGGTTAGCCTTCATTAAACACACCTAAACCAGCTAATCAAGGTCTTCAGGATGAGGAAACTTCCAGGCGGATGTGTTGGAGCAGGTCTAAACTCTGTGGGAAAGTGGCCCTTCTGAAGCAGGATTGGACACTCTAATCTACTATATCAGCACCACACAAGGTCACCAGATACTGGTCCAGATGATCAAATATTGAGACTCTGTCCTTGAATAGAAAAATGGCAATAAATGATCAGCATGGATCAGCTACCTTAAATTGTTTTTAGCTGCAGGGTTCACACTTTTTTATGGGCGTGTGGTAACAGATAATAAAACATTCTGTTTGAGACTCATCAGACATGGATGTCATTCCCAACTTGCCTGTCGGCTAAAGTCATGTACGTGGAAAGTAACATTCCTCCTCTTCTGCTCTTCCTTTCTCTCTCTCTCTCTCTCTCTCTCAGGAGATTCAGAGTTTGTTGACTAACTGGAAGGGACCTGATCTGATTGGCTACGGCGAGCTGGTTCTCGAGGGAACATTCCGCATCCAGAGAGCGAAAAATGAGAGAACGCTCTTCCTGTTCGACAAACTTTTGCTGATCACCAAGAAACGCGAGGAGACTTACACCTACAAGGCCCACATCCTGGTGAGAGCCCATATACGTATGCTAGTTTCACCTGCTGGACAACCAGGTCAAGGAGGTCAAGCTGTTTTTCAGGTCATGGTAGCTTTCTTTTTGCTGGTAGTTAGACTTTGCCAAGGTGCTCCACCAGGTCAGCCTTGTCCCCCAGCTGATTAACAAGTTAGACCAACTTGGACTCGCTATTGTCCTTAAGGTCACTTTCACAGTAGAAATGACAGAGTTTGGTTGGTGTGAATATGTTTTTCCAAACTTGGGTGTTACCAAACAAACTGCCCCTGAGGCCACTTCAAAAGGTGGTATAGTGTAATTGGGTTAAAATGAACCCAGCAAATGAACCCTTGCACTGTTCATGATTGGTAAAAAAGGAATCCAAACTAACTCTCGCAAGTGTCCTTCAGATGAGATGTTAAACCGAGGTTCTGACTCAACCTGGTCATTAAAAATCCCATGGCACTTCTTGTAAAGAGTAGGGGTGTAACCCTGGTGTCCTGGCCAAATGCCATTGGCCATTATCAATAGCTACGTTTCCATTACCCTTCAAATTGCGCAAATTGAAATTGCGAATTGAAAATACACCCAATGGAAACACGTCAATTTCGCAAAAACTCCCATTTATCGCAAAAAAGTTTTTCCGCTCGCATGAGGTGGTTTTTCAGGCAATTCGAAAAATACATATTTCACAAAACTGCAATGGAAACAGGTCAGCGGACAGAATACGAGACAGAGCTCTTTATTAAATTCATATAAGACAAAAGAAATACAGGAATTATGGATTCTAAACCTCAAATAAATGCCACAATCAAGACCTCGAAGCAGATATGAGAGAGAAACACCCAGAAACACCTCATATGTGTCGCTCACAAGTATAATAAGGGTCGTTCCTTACCATTAATGCTTGGAAAACACACATACATCTCCTTCGATTAATAATAATGGCTAGTGCAGTGGCTGGGATATAGTACATAATCCTACCAACGTCCGTTGCCATGGTTTTTGGAATGATTTTACTTATCGCAAGAGGAAAAAATGACGTTTTAGTCGCATTACATCAGTCAATGGAAACGCCGTCATTTCGCAATAGTTTTTTGTCGACATGTAGAAAAAAATCACAAAAGTTTTGCGTAAATCTGTAATGGAAACACGTCTAATCATGGCCTCCTAATAATCCCCATCCACTGAATTGTCTCGATCACTCTCTCTCCTCTCCACCTATAGCTGGTGTGTGTGCCGTCGCTTCATCCAAGTGGATGCTGCACACTGGTGGTGGTTGAGCACAATGGAACAGGGAAAACCCTGACATCGATTGTAAAGCGCTTTGGGTGTCCAGTAGTACATAGGAGATGTGCTATATAAATACCTCATTCATTCATTCAAGTAAACTGCGAATAATGACGTACAAGTTGAGCTTGTCTCCGAAATATGACCTTCAGAGAGCAGCTTGCATTCTTTGCATCTCTTGTACTGTATCCTTGGCAAAGACAAGTGACATTCTGTGAATATAAAGCATGGTGGAAAAGGCACAAATACGTCATCATGTTGCAGTAAACAGCTCCGGATAGCACTCACAATGATGTCCATTTTACCACTTTTGACCAGCTCCAAAAAAAATAAACTGGGTTTATTTAACTTTCCAAGCTTGTACCCTCAAAGTGACACCTTTGTTTCTTATTTAAAGGGTTCATAGTAGTACCATAAGAGTACATATTACTACCTTACTAGGAATATATTTCTACTCCAGAGTATTAATATACACCCTTTGGGGCTGAAGAAGTTACAAAGGTGTTGCTTTGAGGGTGCCGCCCCAGTGAGAAGCCGTTGTAACCCTAAAGGGTTTTTGTTTTTCTGACAGTGTGTAAATGAAATGTGCATGAGTTGTAATGGTTCTATCAAATGTTTGGAACACTGAGTAACAATAATCTCTATTCTATGTTTATTCCCATCTCTACAATTGTGCAGTGCTGTAACCTAATGTTGGTAGAAGTCATTCCTAAAGAACCTTTGAGCTTCAGTGTGTTCCACTACAAGAACCCCAAACTTCAACACACAGTGCAGGTAATTTTTCAAACTTACACACAGACACATGTGCACACACACACACACACACACACACACACACACACACACACACACACACACACACACACACACACACACACACACACACACACACACACACACCACGTAACCGAAGATCAGCAGGTTATGTTAAACACACAGTGGAATGTTTAGCATGAGGCCAGACTTCTGAAGGATAGCCAATCGCCTTGAACTTTACCCTAGTAAAACCACACCCACCCACCAACAGGCTTCAGCATGTATGTATATACGCACACATAAGTGTGTGTGTGTGTGTGTGTGTGTGTGTGAGTGACGGTATGAGTCTCGCCTAAAGCCAGTGCTGTTACATCTGACCTGTGTGTTGGATGTCAGCCGAGTAGTCATAAATATGGTGCCGTGTACTGAACAGAACGTGCGTAAATCACCTCGTGTCCTAATGATTGGATGCCTCACTGTTATCTCAGTGAATACATGCCCAGTCATATGTTCAGCGTTAACCCTAAGATGTTATGAAATAGAACATCCATCCATCCACCTGTGTCATTAGAACATGGAGAAAACTATTTTCAACCGCATTACTGTAATGAAAAATCAGAGAGTTTACTTTCTTTTGAAATGAGCTGTGTACAAGTGCGTCACTGGTGAGTGGCGGTTCCAGTCGATCACATCTGTATGTTAGTTACTGATTGTGCTGACGTTCACCCAGTTGATGAAAGTGTTTGTTTTGATTTTGATGATTGGTGTTGATGTTCTTTGAGGGATGAGTCGGTCACAGTAGCTTTGTAGAGGTGTGTCAATAAATTATCTTAAATTTGCAGATTGTGCTGATATATCTCTAATGCACTTTCAGGCAAAGTCTCAACAGGACAAGAGAACGTGGGTCCTGCATCTAAAACGACTGATCCTTGAAAACCATCCCGCCAAAATACCGGCCAAGGTCAGAACATGCACATACACATGTTGTCCTAACTCTACTTCTGTACAATGTGCTCAGTGATTAGGCCGCTGTGGCCAAATCTGGCTATTCACACTCAACTACGTCATGATAAAATAGTTCACATCTCAAAGAGAATGAAAGAACTTCGAAGGTGAAGCAGAAACCTTTCTATACTTACAGAAGTAAAGGGGTAGCGCCACCCAGAGGACATTTAGTTGTCAAAAATGCACATTTTCACAGAGAAAAAGATGCTAATTTATTTTCGTTTAATCATATTTAGGTATACTCTATACTCATTTAAATGATTTGACTCATTTGAATGTGTTTTTTATTTACCTTTAGTTGGGTACATCACATATAAATGTGTCTGAATCATATTTTGCCTCAAAATCAAAAGAAAAAAGAAAATATTTTATTTTTAAGACCATTCACAATTTTTGCATTGTGACATGTTCATTATTCACCCACATTCTCATTACTGTAATAAAATAACTGTAACTGTTTTATTTATATTTGTTATTTTAATTGTTTAATTTATAAAATATATATATATATATATATATATATATATATATATTATTAAAAATATATATATATTGCATTTTAATTAAAAATTAGAATTAGCATAAATTCAAGGTACTTCATCAAAAACTATCACACATACTACACACAAATAAATATTTAGTGTTTGAGGAAGTCAATTTTCTTTCTGTGTCTCCACAGGCTAAGCAGGCCATTCTGGATATGGATACCGCAAGTAAGTATTATTTAAACTTCAAACTGAAAGCCACTGTGTTTGGTATTTTATGCGTGTTTGCAATGGCTACATTTACACTTTTCTTAACTTTTTTCAGACCACCCAAGTTTCAACTACAACTCTGATGACAAGCGAGTGAACACTAAAGAGGGTCCCTCGCCCCGGAGAGCACGCAGGAAGACAGGTGAGACCCACTGCACAAATAAACAAACAAACATAATTTTTCATTGATCATCATTTTACTCATTCTTTTTGATTCTCTGTTTGTCTTGCTCTACATGACTTTTTGTCTCATCATCAGAGCCCTTATCTAAGTTATTGAAAAACTCCAAACATATAAGTAAGTGGCATTTGTTTGAAATATATATATATATATATATATTTTTTTTTTTTATTATTATTTTTTTATCATTTAAACATTATGTTTTGATGTGTTATGATTTTTTTTCTTTCTCTTTTCCTTACTGTTGCTGTAGTATCCAGTCCAGATATACAGAAGGTAAAGAACACCACACATAACATGCAGGCATTAATCCATCATACAAATATAATGAGAAATCTTAAACAAGTAAAATAAAATAATGTAAATGTATTTGCTCCTGACAGAGTTCTAGTTTTGGAGTCAGTCTGCTGTCACCTGTGGCTACTTTGGGTTCTATTGGCCGATCCCGTAGCCTTGTCAGCGAATCACAAGAATCTCTGGACCCTGGTGACCACAGTGATGTAGACGAAGAGCCACATCCACAGGATGCTGATGATGAGGATGAGACTGGTTTGGTTAGTCTGAATTGGCATTTGATGTTTTTATTTTCACCCGATTAATAATTACTTAGAGGTCAGTTAAAATAGCAGCAAACAAGGACATGCTAGTTGGTTAAGGGTGTAGGATCTGAGCTGCTAACATAATAATGAGAAAATGCAGCCTCTGAAATCAAGTTTTCAGTCTTTCTCACCACCATTATCCATTGTGCAAGGCACTAGACTCCATATTAAGTAGCTAACTAGTCGTGAAAAGTCCTAGTTTGTTTTCTAAATCAGAAGTACAATTGTTTGTAAGATAATTAGTGGTGCTTGCTAAGAGAAAAACTGAACAAGAGACCAAAAGCATATCTAGAAACCACCCAAGTGACTTTATGGCAGTGTCCTGACAACGCCTTAGCATTGTGCCTGCACTCTTTGCAAGGACATACACCTCTCTTATTTTCAAATATAATTTTTTTTGAATAATGTACTAAGAGACAACTTTTGCACATCCAGAGCTCTGGGGGCAAGTTGAGAGTGCCAGGGAAGGGTAGCCGGAAAAGACTAAACCAGCAAGTGTCGGTGGACAGCATTGACCAGTGGAGAAACCACAACCTTACTCATGCAGACCTCCAGGTAAGGACATGTTGACACGTGATGTGACTGGGACATAGTTCACACCACTAATTATTGTGATAAATAATTATTTTGAGATGCATTTATACTGAGAAAAGCAAAGCTTAGAATGCTCTCATGCTTTTAAAACTCAATCTCATTAATCCCTAATCAAACAAATTGTCGTTATCAAAATTGTATTTTAGTTCCGGCAGCACTAATATACTGTATGGTAAAAGTGTTATTATTCATTTTTCATTCAGACTGCTAAAGAGTCCCTGCAAAATAAGGTTATCACCCCCCCTATCCTACGGGTGACCGCACCTCCTGAATCAGACGGAAATGAATACAACACACGCAACATGCTGGCAACTGGAGAGCAACCTTCTTTCCGCAACATATGGACAGATCATCGAGTCCGGAGGGCTATGTTTCCAACTCGTCAAAAGAGTTTTCAAATTGATGATGACGAAGACATCTATCAGATGTTCCTGCCAACGGAGAATGATACAAGCAGTCATGATGTTGAGAGTGACCATGAGACTGCTGACCATCCAGAAAGACCCTGTAGCTGGCATGTTGAACAGACTAAATCATCACGCCTAGACCTTCCTTCAAGCAGGAGCAGAGCAACACTTCGCAGGGCCAGCAGTGTTGGAGAAAACCAAAGTGAGCAAGTAAGTCCTAACAAGCGAGCCCTACAAGAGGAAGAGACCAACAACCAGACTGAGTCTTCAAGCAATGAAATCTCAGGGTCATCATCTGCCGAGCAGTTAACGATTGATGATATCGAGAATGTTTATGACAACATTAGTTACGAGGAGCTTCAGGCCATGGGGCTTATCCGCAAGGATCAAGCTATCCCTGCCCTCTCTGAGGTAGCAGAGGTCAAATCTAGGATAGCTCCTCAAGTTATCATAACTCCAACTGAAACTGAGAGTTCATGTGAGAGCAATAGGTCTTCTGGTCAAGAAGGGGAGCCATTTGAGACACGTGAGCTGCAAATTGTTGAGGATGAGGAGAATGTCTACGACACCATAGTCTTTCAGGAGCCCCCTGTCCTTGCAGCTGAGATGGATGATGGAAAGCCAGACAGTTTGCAGACATCTGAGGTAGATCTCATGGCTAGCCAGATTTTAAGAGGGTTTGTATCTGAGGAAAGAATCTGTCCTACCAATACAACAGAGGCAGATCAGCCTCACATTCCCTCTGCTGCAATCTCAGACACTGAAACATCTCAGCTTTCCGAAGCTGATCATACATTGGAGAAAGTGGATGAGATCTGGACGGATTTGGAAAACTACATCCGGAACAATGAAAAGAAACCAGACAGACTTCCAGCTGCATTTCCTGTAAGCAGAACAGACAACACATGTAAAACACAGGACTCTCCCAAAAAAGCACGTGATTCCTCACACAAAGCACAAGACTCTCCAAGAAAGACACATAACTCCCCAAGTAAAGTGACCAGGTTGCAACAGAGAAGTAATGATTCCCAATGCAAAGCACAAGAATCTCCAAATAAGAAAGCCAATTCTGCACAAAAATCAAGTGATTCTTCATGTAAATTACCCTCAAAAACAATCCCTGTTGTTTGTGCTGCACCCGGATCACCCAACCCATCAGCCTCTAATCCCCCTCCAGGTCTATCTAGTTCTATACCTATCCTCAACACTCCAGACCTCCTCCCAGAAACTAAGTTGGATGAGAATGATGGAGCATTATCTTCTCCTGTAGCCCCTTCCCTTCCTCTGCCCCCTACCCCTGAGCCTCAACCTGGCACAGTGAAGAGCATTCGCAATAAACTCGCAAGATTGAGCAGCGGAAGCTTCCGGATAGACGATGAGGACATCCCTTCATCGAAGGACTCAGGGCTTCATACCCTGTTTACTAGCATGGACTCTGGCTCCTCTAGTCTGCTGCTGGGTGGGGAAGCTGGGGACCAGGTTCTTGAGCTTGGGGATCGGGGCAAAAACAGAGTGTTCCTCATGGCTAGACAATACAGTCAGAAGATCAAAAAGGCCAACCAGTTACTGAAGATGAAGAGCATGGACCATGAACCCAGTTGCGCTAAGCTAAGGCTAAGCAAACAGAAGGACCTAGCATCTATACTGGAGGAGAAGAAGCAAGGTGGCACTGCAATAGGTAAGACATACTGTACTTTATGGCTGATGTTATTCTTTCTTTGTTCTATAATGTGTTACTCGTAGATGCAAAGATTGAACGATGTGGTGTATTAGTTTATAAATGCATCTGTCTTTCTTCTGCTTAGGTGCAAGAATAGCAGAGTACTCTCATTTGTATGAACATGTGGTTTTTAAGGGTTCTCCAACCACTACTCCAGTGCTGAAGTCATCTATCAGTATTGCCGGCCATCATCCACTTTTCCCCAGCACCACTTCCTCTCCTTCCTTATCTGTGCGCTCTACACACGAGTCTGACTGGCTGAACTGTACGTACAGTAATGGGGAACTTGCTGATTTTGTGTCCTGGCCAGCACAAACAGCAGTATCCACTTCAACCCCACAGAGAGGAATGACCCCTGCGATTTCTACCCCTGCTTTGAAGAACCTCCCGCCTACTCCTAGTACTCCACCCAATCAGCGTTGGAGTGCTTGTGTGACACCAAGTAAAGATGACTCCGATCACATTTACACTTCAATTGGACCACGAAACACTAAGGTGTCGTCCTATAATCGCTGCCAGTCCTCGTCTTCATTGATAGACCAGACAGGAAAAGAAAATGGCGGGGGGCTTTGTGATCAGGTGTGGGAAGTGAACGGGAAAGAATCAAGGACGCAGATGCTTCGACAGCACAGCCTCCCAGAATGCCCAGTCCAGGGAAATTCAGACCTCTCTGTGTCATGTGATATCACACTGCGGGACTCACAGCAAATACTTGTGCTGAACAGAAAGGTGCCACTGAATGCGCAAAGTGCCACGGAGAATTATTTGGCCAACTTTAAAGACACTGGAGATGATGATGACGATTATGTAGAGATCCGTTCAGAAGACGAGGATGAAGAACAGAAGCAAAAAATAGCTCAGCCACACAGTCTGTCGGAAACCGCAGTAAAGCACTGCAGCCCGCCTCAAGGCACCCTCGCAAAAGAACAGCAGGTTTCCACTAACCCTGACATGGCTCTGCAGGGATACTTGTGGAATGATCCAGATTGCAGCCAGCAAGGTGTAAATCAGCCCACTATTGTCCAGTCACTGAGGGAAAAGATCCAGTGTCTCAGCTCAAGCAGTTTTGCATAGGAAGCAGTAATGATGGACTACATGTCACATGCTTAGATACACTGAGGAAATGAGACACAACAAGCTTAAAACATCTACATGGAACATGATACACAACTTAAAGACACAACACGATGCACATGATTTACAACATATTAACTATAATCCATTGTACTTTACAGAGCTCAGCGCACTCAACAACACCATTCAATTTGAAAACTATGGATTCAAGCATTAGTTTGCTCATCTCTACACTTTGAACACACTAAGATACAGATCTAAGCAGTAACACTGTACACAACATCTTTCAAATGATATCTTTCTTTTCCTTAATATTAAGACCCAATAATTATGTCACATGACTAAGAATCGATACCATGGCCTAAGTTTTACAAAGTTTCAAAGGGAACTGTAATTCAGAAAAGAAAGAAAATGAAAGAAGAACACTGGCTATACATGGGCTTGAATCATAGACACAACTTAAACTTATTTCTCTCTTAAAATGTTACAATATTCTCAAACTTCTGGTTATAATATTCTAGTACATGTATATAAATGTTGCTATACAAGCTTTAAGATAAGCCACATAAGGCGCACATGCCTGGTGATGTTAACTACATTATCTGCCATAATTTCTGTGTAAACATGCTGACAGTTCCTTAAGCCAATAATTAAAATATTTCCTTTTAATTGTGTAGACGTTAGTACATTTGGTTGTGTAGGTGGCTGCATCTACAGGAAACTATGCTAACATCAGCCAATGACCATTCAGTGTGTAATTTGTAATATTTGCATGCCACATTTTCTCCAGGTCAAGAATACATACAATCCATATATATTTTACTATGCTGTACATTAGATATAGATATAGATTTATCAGACTGTAAAGTCATAAGTATATTTAAAAGGGTGATCAAGTTTTGCTAAACTCCTAGTTACAATCAACCATGCCTCAGAAATTAGCGTAGAATCAGTAACTATGGAGTAAAATTGCAATACTGTTTTTAGATTTAATTTAATTTAGCATCATGGCAGGACCACCACTAGAAGATGTAATCGGCAAAAAACACAGGACAATATAATTTATAGTGTGTTAATTTTAGGTTAATCTGTTCAGGGGACCATGTTGGAGAATGAGGAGTTTGAGGAGTCAGAAACGTACTGTAATTTGATGTAAATTTGAGTTCAATACTATGTGTTGTCTGATCATTGTGTTTAGTGTTTAAAATCTTCAGCATTGGCTGTCCCCACCCTCTCTCCACACTCAAACTACACACTGTCTGTCATCCCAAAGATTTAGATATTTTTATTATTAATTTTCACTGCACATTTCAGTTTTTTTTTCTTATTTATTTATTCCCCCCTCTCCGTGGTCAACTGGTTGTTCAGCTGGTATGGTTTTGGAAAAAAAAAAGTGTATATTGTGCAGCTCTGTTGTTGTATGCGCATTGTTCAAAGATGTTACCTTACAAAATGTTACATCGAAATAAGAAACCTGGAATCAGGAGTAAATTATATAAATGAAAGTACCAGTGTAAATAAACTGAATTGAATATAGATGGAAGCTTTGAATGAAGTATGTTTATATAGTTTTTGTTTTCTATTTTATTTAGTTGTACATTTCATTTCCTGATTCACTGGTGGGGACTGTTATTCATTGGAATTGTTACTTTTGCACTTTTCCTCCTTTTAAACATTCTGTTTGTAAAGATGTACATATTTATGAATGTTGCCATTTGCCTATTTTCATTATCTTAATTTAATTTTTTGACATTTGTTTTGTTTTTATAACTGCCTTGTAGTAACTGGTCGAAGATGTATTGTTGGCAACAAATAAACCTTCAATTAAAACAAAACTGCTTTTGCCTTCAGTTTTTCCGAAGTTAAATGTTTGTTTATATTTTCATCAGTCATTTTTTAACAAGCACATTTTAATAGGGAAATTATGGGAATTTTTGGATTCCTTAATAAAAGATGGAGAAAAAACAAACAAACACTAATTTATGTCTTATCTGTATTCGGGATTTTGAACGTTTAAATTTAAAAGTATTAATAAACTTAATACTTGTTTTAGGTGATTTGTGATTCACTGCCTTTGATATCCCACAATCCTGTCCGTTCCATTCTGTGACAGTTGAGCTAACAAATAAATACGACATCTGAAAGTTTTGGTTGGTTGTTCAGTTTGTGTGTAAATGTACTTTTTTGACCAACTTTTTCCACTTTTGATTTTAATTCTAACGAGAAATTTCTATTGTAGTGATTAAGGCCCTGTCCCATTTCTCCCCCCTTACAACTTCCACTTAAGTTTTGAGTGCCCTCGAAAGTAAGTCCCCTCAACGAGGGAAGTGGAGTTGAAGATCTTTCCCTATGAAATGGGACACCACTATATGCAAATTAGCGCGGCAAACGATGGAAACCTCACTACGTCACGCGCAGGAAACCTCACTACGTCACGCGCAGCGTCGTCTACTACTACTATTTTCATTCAGAAAAATGCCGGTTCCAGCTGTTGTGTTGGCTGTGTTCGTTTATCTACGTCTGATGAATCAACAGAGAAGACATGTGGAATATAGAAGATGCATTCGCCGTCTTCTTTGCCTTGAGGATTTATTTCAGGTATGTCCGATTTGTTTAAATATTTTGACGATTAACGTTATATATTTACCTAAAAAAAAATAAAAAAAAATGTTTACCTCAGCTGTTGATGATTTAACGCTAGCCCAAATAGAATTAACTTAACTTACCTGTTGTTTGTGTCGATAAAATAACACGACCTACACATTCAGGTCGTATAACGTTAGTTAAATCCAGGGGTGCGGGAGGTGGTTTTAGGTTGGGGGTGCTGATACAATAAAAATGTATCTTATTCATACACTTTTGAGTGGCTGCCGACGATTTTTTTCTATGAACACAATATTACATAAGTTAACACTCTGCGCGTATGTTTTAAAAAAAACGTAATTTAACATAAATAACACTTTTTAAATAGCCCACTGAAAGTGTTTATTACAAATAAAAGACTAAATGCTAAAAATGTTATTGTTGTAAATGTCACCAATCTACACTGACTGTGGAATGTGTAATGCAAAACATGTTTTTATTAGGCTACTTGTTGTTCATTGTTTTCCAGAGTGACCGTCCAGTGACATACTGCAGTTTGAATACCCTTGTGCCCATCCTACGCCTGTGGTTTGATGTGGAGTTGGAGATAAAACATGACTTCAGGTTAAATAGGCAGGCCATGCATGCCCTGCAGCGCCTGATGCAGAGAGAGCAGGACCATGGATGGGGCAATGAATTGGAAGTCCTGATTTATGTCTATTGGCTTGCCCATGGACTTTCCTATCGTGTGGTGTCGCGAGTTTTCAGTGTGCCCAAATCCACTGTTCACAGAATTGTTCACAAGGTGGCACAGTTCATTTGGGACAATCTACATAGAGCCATCGTCTTTCCGAAGCCTGCAGACCTGGACACTGTGGCTGATGGATTTGCCCAGTGTTCTGGAACGCCCGTCCTCAACAAAGCTGTAGGTGCTATTGATGGCTGTCACATAAGAATTAAGCCCCCATCAGTTAATCGCCTGGACTATTTAAATTACAAAGGGTTTTACTCCATAAACATGCAAGCCATCTGTGACTCTGCTGGAAAGTTCCTGGATATTTTTGTAGGCTATCCTGGTTCCGTACACGACACACGCATTTTGAAAAACAGTTATTTTTATCTGGCCAGAAATTATCCACCCAATGGATACTTTATCCTGGGAGATGGCGGATATCCTTGTTTGGAGACACCAATCTGCCTCATCACTCCATACAGGGAACCTGTGAATGGCCCAGTGCAAAGGAAATTCAATTACCACCAATCAAGGGCACGTTCCATTGTAGAGAGGGCCTTTGGCATCATGAAGACTCGTTGGAGGTCCACACTTTTCAGGGCCCTGGAGGTCAGTCCTACGTTTGCACCCCAGGTCATAGCATCCTGTGCTTTCCTGCACAATGTTTGTATTGACAATGGAGATGAACTGGAACCTGACAATGATGTGGCAGTGGACATCCTGGACCCAGAACCTCCCCTACAAGAAGCTCCTGAGGCACATGAGACACCGGGGAATGCCACAAGGGACAGACTTGCTACCTTGATCAGCGCACAAGCCCCTCATTAGACAATTCTGATGAAAATTGTAAATAGTTCAACTCTCTGTGTGTTTTTTTTACATGCCCATGTTTTTTTTGGGTTGTTCTAGTGTGTACTTATGGTTCATTTTAACTTTAGTTCTATTAAACTTAATTATATTTTGAAAACATGTTGGTGATGGTTTCTTTTATAATGATCTAGACATGCAAAAAAATATTGAACATTTTAATGACATCTTTACACAGCATAACAATTTTTGGGGCATTTTGTCCACAAACACAACATAACTATTGTTGGGGCATTTTGTCCACAAGTTTTTCGAAGAGGGTTAAAAACCTCTCAGTTTGGGCCTCCGTTTCTTTGTGCCTTTCCTGCTCCTTAACAGATTCTGCTTGAAGAAAATCCAGAATGAGATAATTTCCTCTCTTCCTCTTAGAGGAGCTCGGAGTAGCTGGAGTGGTGGGTGGACGAGTAGTAGCTGGAGTTGTGGGACAAGTGGTGGTTGGTGTAGTGGGACGAACTGGGGTGGTGGGATGAAGAGTAGATACAGGCTCAGAGATGTCTTCCTCAAGGGGTTCGTGTTCAGGTGCGACAATGGCCTGGGGGGGATGGGGGGTACAAGTATTGCAAGTATTGCACCATAGGCTATTTTTGAAAATGTGATAGTTCCGGTTGGCGACCACCGCTTTAGATCAATCGCGACAAACCAGTCCTCGGATCTGATTTGGGTCACAAACTGCTATAATGTCAACATCTTGAACTTGAGCTTCTTGACTAATCGATTCAGATGATGTAGATCTAATATCAGATGCAGCCCCCCATCCTTCTTTGGAACAATGAAGTACCGGCTGTAGAACCCGGACTCTTTCACAGGTGGAAGAACCCGTTCTATGGCCTCCTTGCCCAAGAGTGCCCCATTACCAGAGCCTGCTTGGGGTCTACTACTGTGAGAAGAACCCCATTGAATCGCGGTGGTCGAGACCCATATTGGATTCTGTAGCTTTTTTCTACAGTCTGCAGGACCTATTTGAGATACCTTTGGCAGAAGCGTCCACGCTGCCAGATAGAGCCTCTCGAGGCTGGCTTCTGGTGTACTCTGAAGTGAAATGGCTGGGAACAACCGATCTTTGCTATATTAACTTCCTCTGAGGGTCAGACTCAGTGACGCAACGAGGGTGCCGGGACGCAACAAAAAATGCCGGGAAACGACACCTCTGGCCATTCCGTTGGGTCGTTTGTCCAGTCACAGATTCTGTAGGTACAATCTGATGCGGCTCATTTTCTCTACATATCTTGCTCTGTCGAGCGGCAGAAGTGATTCTAAGAAGGCCATACTGGGTTAACACCATGCTTTTCCAGTCAGGGGGAAAGGATTTTTTCCTTGGCTTTCTAGGATTTTCAGGGTTTTCAAGTTTTATCAAAAGCTTGGAGTGAGATCACATGCGGTTAGGGGAGGAGCCCCCCAATTTTACCCATTGTTCTTAATTAACCAGCACAAATTGAAATTATAACAATTTATAAATCTGATAAATGACAGAGCAATTCATCACATCAAATATACTCTTTAATGTTATATTTCAAAATTACAAATATACAAAAATTACAAAAATATAACAAATGGCTCCAAACAGTTTGGAAAAACAAATCTTTTTGCATTTTGAATGTGTCTAGTCGAAATGGTATAATGATTTATTGTGTGGTGGGACATTGTGAACAAATTACATATTCGAGTATTAAAGGGGAAATGAAACGTCCATGTTTTGGCACTGGTAGTAGCTACATATATTAGAAAAATCACCTTGCCAAACATTTTATTTTAAAAAGTTGGTAAAACCACAGATATGACAAAATTATTTTCGTAATTTCTAGCCATCTATCTAGCTAGCGAGTCGCCATTTTGAAGTGACGTCACAGCCTACGTAACGGGGTTGGTTGGTTCCGCTGGTGAGTGAAGAGAGTGAAGCGTTACTGGACCAAAGAGTATAGAAGCCCAAGAGGCGAAACTCTGTTGTGTTATGGGCAACAGTCTGTAGATGGCGCTGCGGAGGCGCGTCCGCCATTATGGACTGAAAGCAGCTGAAATCGTTAGCGGTAATAGATGGTGGTGTCTGATTAATTACTGAGATCTTATGGCACCACTTCCATTTTAGTACTGTTTATAGTTCATGTGTGCACTTGCTAGATTGCACATCTTTGTTGTACCTTTCCGCCTGTAATAGGACATTCACAGATTGTTTTTGTTCTTGCCATTGAAACGTTCACTGTGTGCACTTTCACTGAAGATGTTGAAAAAACAAGTTGTTAATATTTTTGTGATATTCTATGTAAAAGATTAACTGTCTTTAGAAATGTTCATTTATAATTTTATTTTTTTTCAAATCATATATATGGTGATGTTCACTCATTTCAAAATCAACATTTGAATAAATATCTTATTACTGTGTGTCTGCCTATATATTATTTCATGAATTTCTGTTATTCATATAACAAGGAAAATGCATAATAGAACTTAAATATTGATAGATTAAAGGTTTGCAGTAATTTTATAATTGTATCTTTGCAAACCGTAAGTGGTAGGCTAATGAAGCCGATTCGGTGGGGGACATACCCTTACGAAAAAGTACTATAGGAATCTTATAGTATTTTGGGACAAAATATTATAGTAATCTTATAGGAATACTATAGTAATGTGGGACATACTATAGAAGTATGATAAGACTACTATAGAAATACTATAGCAGCTTTCAAATATTATAGAGGTATTACAGAACATCACAGAAGTATGTATGGCTCGTTTCCACTGAGCGTTACGGTACGGAACGGTACGCATTTATTTGCGCTTCCACTATCAAAAGTTGTGAATGGTAGGCTACCAAAATAATACCTCTATAATATCCTAGAGCCGCTATAGTATTTCTATAGTAGTCTTATAGTACTTCTATAGTAATATTTTGTCCCAAAATACTATTTTCCTAAGGGTAATTAGGCCATGCATAACCAACACATAGACGTAACATTTTCTGTAATTTAACGTCATTTAACGTTGGTCATCCTCATTGATGTATTTTAAATTGTTTTCATATTTAGATATGACGGCCAGAAAAAATTAAGTTATGTTAAGTTTTTGTTATGTTAAGTTGGTTCAGTGCCATTGACTCCCATTATTTTTCGGCGTTTTCCTTCAGTTTTCAGTCCATAATGGCGGCCGCACCGTCACGTCATGGGGGCAACTGTTGCTATGGAGCGTTCTATTGAGTTTCGCCTCTTGGGCTTCTATACTCTTTGACTGGACCGGACTGAATACGCAATTGATTTGAAATGGAGGAAGACGAACTTGAAAGACCTGTTGAGCCCGTGTGTCCCATTGCTTATGCATTTGAGTCGATACGGCGTGGGAACCGAGCAGTGGTACGTCGCTATGTCGAACAGCCGGTGATACATGGCCGTAGCCAGCTATGAGGTCACCGAGGTCATTTTTTTTAAATTCAAAAATAAAATGTCAAGCTCTCTGAATGATTAATTAGCCGTTTAAACCACCTCATATGAGTGTTTGCAATTCATTTTGCTGCGAGAATCTAGCGCAGTGAACGGGGCTTGAGAGCGCGTTGTGAGGGCGCGGGTAGTCTTCTGGACTTGTTTTTCTGATTTAATGTCACACTTTAGGAAGTTATTAAAGTGGAAAGTTGCATGTTAGGGTTCGTGATATATTAATCTTATTTCCAAAACACAAGCTTTGAACTTATTTCGGATTATTATAAAAAAAAATAAAAAAAATGTTTTTCGTAGCAATATCTGGCAACATTTTACTGTCGCCATTAATAAAAATAAAAAAAGCTTATAGAAAAACTGTAATTGCTGACAGGAAGATACCACATTCGGTAAGACAAACGCAATGATCATCGTGATTATCTGTAAGAAATGTATAACACTATCAAAAACAATAGCACAATACAGATCTGTATGTTACAGAATCAAAAACAATAGCATAATACAGATCTGTATGTTACAGAATCAAAAACAATAGCATAATACAGATCTGTATGTTACAGAATCAAAAACAATAGCATAATACAGATCTGTATGTTACAGAATGAAGCAGGAAGACGGCTTTTTTATTTTGTCATTTCAGTGAGCCAAGGATTGAAGAGTAGTCCACACACACACACACACACACACACACACACACACACACAAGCTATAACGTTAGCAAATAGCCTGTAAATAGTTTGTAACATGTCTGTAAAATGTAAAACATTATATTGAATAAAAAATTATTTCACAAACATCTACAGTGTGCAGTTTGTTAACATAACGTTAGACGTCGTCTTTTTGTCTGGTAATAATAAACTTCACTAGCTAAACACTAAGTTAGCGTTATTTAGCTAGTTCATGCTTACAGCTGTTAGCTAACAATGACTGTCCCTAACGTTAGTTGTTCACTGGTTCGACCAGCACATGCATCTTGTTAACGAGCCAGTGTGATGCAAACATGTATGAGAGGTTTGACATGATAATATGATAGCAGATGAACGCTTTTTATGCGTAGTTTAATGTTAAGTTTTATGTCTTTCACTGCGTTTTACTGAACTCAGCCCAGAGCCTTTAAAGCCAACCAACCCCGTGACGTCACATGTTAGAATACTGCACAATGGCGGCGCCCTGGCCGCGAAAGATATAACGTTTTTTCTTTTTTCTTTTATATGTTTACATTTGTCATGTTTCTTATATAATTGTTGATTATAGTGGAAATCCATTTTGTAAATCATGTAAACTTGATTGACTGCTTCATTTCCCCTTTAAGGTGTGTGTGTGTGTGTGTGTGTGTGTGTACACGTACACAAGAGTACACACTCCAGCTTATGAAATGTGTTTTGTGTTGTGTTTGTTGCACATTTTGATGCCTTGATAACAGGGGTAGGGGGCTCCCACTTGAATGATCAAATATATTTTTGCTTTTTCCCTGACAAAATACAAATGCAATGGCAATGATTAATGTATGTTTTGACAGGATATAAAATATTACCCAGAGCACTCTGCTTTATGTAGCCTTAATGTAACTAGAAAGACTATTAATACAGTATAATATATAATTTAAAATAAAATGAAGAAATACATCTTCATTCCTTCCCATACCCACTAACATTTCCCTTAGTTTCAGATAACGTAAGCTAGCCAAACTGAGCCAAAGCTTCTGGCCTGGTTGCAAAGTAGTTGTAGAGTTTTTGACTGCATCAATAATAATGTATAGGATGGGCTCATGGGTGTCAGTTTGGTTTGAAATGTGCTGGGGACAGAGACACACTCGGAAGTGTATTTTCAGAAGTGCTCGCATTCATTTTTTTTTTTTCTCTCTCTCTTTCGCGCAGGTTATGTTTTGAAAGACGATGTCCTGTAGCTCAGACACGGCCCCACTTTTCAACAGGCCCACCCAAATCAAAAAAAAAAAAAATGTATAAAATTCTAATTTTGTCAATAATTATACAAAAATCGTCAATAAGCTCATCATTTGTGCTAAAATAGTCTAAATGTTTAGTTTTAAAAAACGTTTTAAAAAGCTGGTTATATTTTGATGTTTCTGTGGAAGTTCAGCAGACAATAGCCCCGTTTACATGTAGCATTGTATTCCGATTATAACCAGTTTAAAAGTCCAATCGGAATAAAAATGCTCAAACCGATTGAAATTTCAGTCGGATTGAAGGGGGTGGAATAAACCTTTTCATGAACCGATCAAATGAAAGATTACACCATGTAAACGAGCTGATCCGATTACTTTGAGTGAACGTCTTTCTGAGCATGCCTGGTTTTGCACCAGATAATTCTGTCAGCTAACATAATGCCTTCTGTTTGTGACCAGATGCAAAAAACAATGCACGCTAACCATTACCATAGTAAACATGGTAAATATGAACGCTTAGAAATCAGCGAAATCAGACAAATCAAGAAATCAGACAAATCATATTAGGTTATCATAATCCTGTTTTTATTTTATCTGTCAGTAGCCTAGGTCTCGTCTCTTTATACCGGACTATCCTCTTTATCTCTGACTGAAAATATAACTGTATCCTTCTGGGAGAGAGTGCTAAAGCTCCTCAGGTAATATTTTTGGTGGCATATTTGTAGAAATTATCATTCTTTCTAAATGTGATGTAAATATGTCCTGTAACTAGGCTACCAAATAAACAGAAACAGACACGACTGAATAAGTTGATGGTCCTCTTTCTTTTGTGAAATAGACGTTCACAAACGTCATAAACGGTAAACCACTTTATTTCTGTGTGACTAATGTCAGAGATGATTGCTAATGTGCAATTTTGACACAAATTAATTCATTATGATCAATGTGTTGCTTTTTATTGTAAACCTGTGGTAAAACATCGATTCTTGGGTTTTAAATATTCAATTAAACAACAAAAATGCCAGCAAACGGTCGCTCTTGTTTTGCGATCACGCTGTTTCCAGTGATTTCTTTCTGATTAGTTTTCTGATAAAACTTCCATTTCGTTGGTGAAATGATGGGTTTGTGTGACGTTGTTCCAGAGAGGCGTGTTTCGGGCGTGTTTTAAGTGAAGCGCTGTGGAGCTTCTGGCCCGACAGTGGAAACGCAGCAGATTTTGGGCACGGTGCTACTGGCCCGAGGATATTTAGCCTGGCACGGCCCGTTTAAAGCCCTGGCTCGCACTGGCCCGACAGTGGAAACGCGGCTAATGCCTACATACGCAACGATTAAGTGATGCACCATCTTGACAGGATTGAAAACGTGGGAAATAATGAGCTTCCAGATCCGGCAGACAAGTGTGCGCATGTCACAAAATGATTTCGATTGAAAGCGTCAGCACATGTAAACACCAGATCGGTTTAGATAACATCTCATGTAAACAGTCAACCGGAATCCGTCAATCAGAACGATCTTAATCAGAATAGCAAAAAAGTGTGCATGTAAACGGGGCTAGTGAGGTTCGGGTTTGTTCCGATCAGAGCTCGTGAGTGAAAAGCGCATTTCTGAATATTCCGCTCCGCTCGCTCATTGCTCAACCCAGAATGGCCTGCAGGTTCGAAAATATGTGGAATAAGTGCTGCCTCCGACTAGTAGTCGACTAGTAGTTGTTCATTTAAGCCATTTGAGGAAAAATCGCCCCTTTATATTAATTGGGCTATATATTAAATGTTCTAGCCTAAAAATAGACCAGCTTTCCTCCAACTTACCTTCTCCATCACGACGTGTGTTCGCGCGATGTTGTTGGTTACCTAGTAACGAACGTACGGTGGCCGAGAATGTTCCGTCAACTTCCGTGTGTTCGCGCATCTATGTTGCCTAGTAACGAACGCAATCTGGCAGAGATACGTGCTGGCGGCAGGAAACTTCACTTTGTGTGCCTGCGCCTCCTATACAACGTTATAAATAAAGCTTGCAGGACAACTTGGTTGGCATTGCCTTTTCAGCGCGAGAAATACATGCCATGGTGTGGCGTGTGAGCGTGTGAACTGGTTGAATTGCGTATGTCTCACGGCCAATGCGTGAGACTTGAGAACCCAAGTCTATTGGCCTGTTTGCTGTTTCTATTATGCTAACCCATCCATGGAACAAACGAGCTCTGAAAATGGATAAAAGAACACATATTATACAGACACTTGATGTTTAATCTTATTAGATGATTAGTTAATTGCATTTGATCGATTTGACTTTCAATAAACATTTGCAGTGGGTTTGTATACGGTGTTTTTATGCGTGTTTGGCTTGAGTTGTTGCATTTCCACTGTTCTGACCAGCAGGGGTCACCAGCGTGTGGCGTTTCGAAACAACGCTTCGAACCTGTGAATCATTTTGTGAAGCAATTGGTTCAATTGATTCGAATCTTTGAAAAGAGTCGTTTCTCGCATCACTAACTGCCGCTGCTCCCCCAGTCCACTAGATGTCCCTCAATCTTAGTGAATGTCTCGACAAAAACCATCGAATGAATGACCACATTCAAACAGGGAATTGTAGTTTTTTTAAAACTCTAACGGTCTTTGGATTAAACTGTGTGGTTTTATTGCTCTTTATAGACATCACTGTGTAGAGTCGAGTCTTTGGAGAGGTTAAGCGGCTCATATGTATGTGAGTGTGAACTGAAAGAAAACTGTTTATCAGGATTGATCTGGAACTTTCCACGCGCGCCCCTCCCGCGCGCACCTACCCATAACCCAGCGCGCGCGTCTCCATTCTTCTCTCTCCAGTCCAACATGTCTATGACAGAGGGTCCGTTAACCGTGCTCGGCCAGAGGACGTCCGGCGAGTCCGTCAGGGCTCAAAACGGTGAGTCGGGAGCATGTTTGACCACAGTAAAACAAAGCGGCGCGATAAACGTCCCGGTGTGGCGATGTTTAACCGGAAGAGCTGATGCGGCCGGTGTCTCGAGCAGCACGTGCGGCTCAGAGGAACCAGTGTGTTAAAGACTGAACCTACAACAAAAGACGTATTCACTGTCTTCTGTTGTCGGTATTATGTTAGTTTCTTTGGCCTGCACGCTGTCGGTACAGTGATTGTGTTTCTTGACCCGGTGACGTTAGATTATCCATCACTGATATAGCTACGCATGTGTGTGACTTTATCAGATGGATGAATCAAAGCATGTGAATATGAAGTAAGTTATGAGTGATGCTGTGATGGGGAAAAGTCATTGCTTGCACAACACGATACAGTAACGTGGAAGAAGGATATGTAATGCATGCATATATTATCATCGATGTACATGGCTTTGGCAACTGAAGACTGTTCTGCTATTGTGTGATGCTGCATCCACGCCCCGTTATAGTGTCACTCTTTAAGGCCATAATAGGCTATAAACTGCATAAAAGCCCAGACGACATAAACAAACTCTTATATGACTTGGTTACGCTTCTCTAACCTTTTGCATTTTAACTTTGCATTAACAAAACGACAACTGTGTGCATCATCATGTTGAGCAGAGAAGTGAAATATTCATATGCTGATATTGTTTTTGTTGTTTTGCAGTCATGGCCGCTGCATCCATCGCTAACATCGTCAAGAGCTCCCTCGGGCCCGTAGGACTGGACAAGATGTTGGTGGATGACATTGGTGTAAGTTTAAACACGTTTCCCACTGTCAGAGTGATGTTCAGTCTCATTCAGCTTCCTCATGACGAGCCTAAGTTTAGATTACAGGAGGCACTTCCGGTTTGGGGAAGTTCCACTCAAATATAATAAATTAATTTCAAATCATAAAGTTGTGCTACAAATAATCCTTATCCGTAAGTTTGACTGAATGAGCTGTTAAATTTCCTTCATGTTCAGACCATGTTCATGTTTGAACCTTTCACTGATTGTTTACAGTTTAACAAAACTTTTTTTTAAAATCAACTTTCTGATTGGGAACATTAGGAATGTAGTTATTAGTGATGCATATATACATATGCATATATACATATACATATATAATAGAAAATATACAAGTTTATTTTATAACCAGTAAATCAATTTTACTAAGAAATATTACTATAAAAAATTGTATCTGCAAATAAGACTAATAACTGACTAACACGTCATTGAATGGCTTTTCGGAGGTAAATGTTCCGTTACATTGATAATAAGCCGTTTTATTGATGTCTTTCCCTGGTTGAAACACTGATAAAGCGATTACACGACACGAGGTAAATTGTACTCTATGTTTTCACATTGTTTGTGTATTTGGTGCTGTAACTAGTAGTAAAGAGTAGGGGTGTAAATCACACCGTTCATCACGATACGATACGATACCGATTCTCTTAGCCAGCGATACGATATTTGCCGATACCTCAAAATTCTGCGATACGATTCAATTCAGGGCTATAGCGATTGATTTATTAATATTTAGATATTATGTGCCAAGTTTACACAACCAGTTACATTTTTATTAACTCACAAATGCAACCAAAATATATAACATGAACATTTAGTTAAACTCTTTGAAAAATTGCACACTCTCTCCCAAATGTTTACAACAGAAGAGTTAATTTGCAATAACGTTCTTGTTCATTTTCATAAATCATGTTTTTTTAATCTTTATTATGCATTTCAAGTAATATCAATCAAACTGCAGCTTAATAACTCAAAAAATACAGGTAACTTACAAAATTAAAGTTTATTGAAAGTATGTTTTTTATATATATATATGTATTAAAAGTTAATTTTTGAATGCTGACATG
>CM038640.1:5615441-5654436 GCA_021554675.1 Leuciscus idus | reverse complement strand
AAGTGTGGACGTGTCTTCCTGTCAGATCGGTGAGTGTGTGTTCCTCTTCCCTGATACACACTCGTCAGATCACTGTTTGAGGTCCTTACAACAGTCATGATTCAAAGTTGTTTAGCTTTTTAGCCATAATATTTCATATAATAAATATGCGTGCATATATACTGTAAGTCTATGGGTGATTCTGTAGAAATGGTTCAAAGTCAGAGTTGGAAACATCTTGAAAAAAAAATATATTTTTCCACAAATTTTGTATAATATAATATCTAAGCTTCACATTTCTAGTAATTGTGTAGGTAATTCTCATATTGTAGTTTACATATATTTAATATTTTTCCTCTCCCCAAATGTGTCACTACCGAAACACAATAATAAATGATTTAATAAGAAGGGTTACATTGACCTATTAAGATTTTGTTTACATCTAGCTTGTAAATATATTTTTTGCTATTTTATTAAAAAGTTTTCATAGATAAATCAATAACAACTACGAATCTAACAATATTTCAAGTTTAATTTATGATATTTGTTGTATTTTGAATCCAATCTTTCTTTGTAAAAGGCATGAAAGTTAATCATGCTGATTTCAGAGTTAAGGATTCATTACTTTGAGCCAAACACTATCATAACATCTTAGTTGATTATTCAATATAACATCCCATGTTTCGGTCGTGACTGTAGCGACGGTAATGTTTTGGTAGCGGCCACATCACATTACAGAGTTTTAACTTGCATGCTAAAACATACTGGAATGCTAATGATTTGCATAACTGTACTAACATTTTGTTTATTTCCCCCAAATAAAGGATTATGTTCCTTTTTGTCACAACGTTTCAGTCGTGACTGTTTCGATAGTGACTATTTTAGATACTTTTGAGCCTAGCTCAAAGATGCTAATCAGCACATGGTTACCGTGGCACAGTTCTGAACAGTTGTACTCATAAAAACTACATTTTATGGGATAACACCCAAAAAACATTGGTCACAACCAAAACTTCACCACATGTTTCGGTCGTGACTATTTTAGATACTTTTGAGCCTAGCTCAAAGATGTTAATTTAGCACATGGTTACCGTGGCACAGTTCTGAACAGTTGTACTCCTAAAAACTAAAATGTATGGAATAACACTCATAAAAGTGTGATTAATTGCTGAAATAAGGTGTTTTGTAGTGATGTTCCTTAAAGTTACACACAGATTCTCAGACTTTTGAACTCATTTACCTCAGAAATGCTGGGCCCTATCTACTCACCATGTGACAATGAGAGAGAGGGACACAGGAATATTTCCTGATCAAAAATGTAGAAGTGTGGTTAAAATCAGTCTCAGCCAATGGACTAAAACACACACGGTTTCGGTACGGACATGAAAATACTTGTTTCACGAGTAAAAAAAAAAAAAAAAAAGGAACTTCAATTATTTAAAAACAACAATGGAATAAATGCAAAAATGATTTCAATATTTTCATAAGTTGAAATTTATGGTTTAGGGTTCGGGACAGCCACCTCCCAATTGAAAGTACCCAATAAATGGTATTTGTATATACAGTAGTCAACATTTGAAGTGGATCAAAAAAGTCCATCAAAGTCGTTCTAAGACAAGAACGGGTATTCTTCAAAATTAATGTATAACTTTGAAAGGTTTTGATCCACTTCATATGTTGACTACTGTATACTGATATTTTAAATATTATTGTGGGTTTCATTAGATAACAGAAGGATCAGGAACTGACAAGATTTGAATACTTAAATGCTTTTTAAATGTGTGTTTTGGTTGTGGGACAGCAGATTGCACCAGTTCTGTAGAATAGCCCAAACAACGACAACAAAGAGTCACTGTTTGTTTTATTTAAATAGGCCAATGCTTAAGAGTCTATGATTGGATCATTATTGCAGTGATTATTATGTTTATAGTATGTTACATGTTTGGCAACTTCATTTTCCCTCTCGTCGAATAGCCAGTTTCACACAGAAGTATGTAGATTGCAGGAGTAAAAGGCGTGTGTGTGTGTGTGTGTGTGTGTGTGTGTGTGTGTGTGTGTGTGTTGGCTCTGCTGTAGTGATGAAACCAGAAGGGAAGGGAAGCAGACCGTTCGTCTTCTCTCTGGTCTCCGTGTCTTCGCCCCGCACCGTCCCAGCGCTGGACATCGCCGCCAGTTCACTGGAGGAGCTGAAGGACTGGATGGCGAAGATCCGCGAGGTCACCATGACCTCTGAAGCCAAGGTCAGTGCTTATCTCCTGCTCTCAGTAATACAGGAACTGACCGTGAACACCTGTCACTAAATCTCTCCGCTATCTCTCCGCAAACCTGAGCTTGAAAATCGTGCGGTCAGAGTTTATCTGAAAGAGTAATTGTGTTGCTTTTCCCACAGACTGTGTGAAAGTGTGTGATATGAGTAACGGGTGTTTGTTCTCCTTCAGATCGAGGAGGGTAAAATGATGGAGAGGAGGAAGAAGATCGCTCTAGAGCTGTCGGACCTGGTCATCTACTGCCGCCCCGTTCCCTTCGATGAAGACAGTGAGACGCCCAACACTCTCCACATTCACACTCACTGATGTTTTGTGGAAATGTGATGCTCATATCATGTCCAAACCAGGGTTATTATTGTTAACTAAAACGATAATAATAGATTGCATTGAGTATCTGAAGCGCGTAACGGCAGTTAAATCAACATATGACATTTAGTTTTAGTAATATGATTATTCAAAGAGTTTTAGATGGTTTATGCTTATATGTACAATGCGTTGATGGCGGGAGAGGCGGGACATAGCGAGCGTCAGGACAGTCGGTGTAAGAGATCCGGTGAATGCCTGCAGTGAACAGGTTTCAGGCGAGACACTACAGGTGAATAGGGTAAAATTGTAAAATAATAGATCACCATGAAACTTCCTCAGTTGATTACTTACACAAGTATATAAAAAAAAGTATTGTAAAATTAGGCGTTATCTCATTAAATATGCACGATTTTGCATATATTTTCGGTAGATAGATCTGAACATATGATAAAGCCAGGTGCAAAATAATTTTTTCATTTTGTTTACACACAAGAAGAAGAAAAAAAATCAGAGGGATTTCAGGATATATGCTGTCATTACCTAGGAAATCAAAATATACTGTCCATAGCCTTAGAAAATCGATTTTCGCCAAAAAAATTTGATTCAAATGTCACATAAATAAGGTCAGGAATGATTTATTAACAAATCCCTTGGAAAATATCTTCAGAATACTGTGTATAACTGGAAAGTTTGGTGTACACAGGTGCTACATAGGCTGAGATGTTTGTACTGGAGAATGACAAAAAACTAATTTTGAGAAAACGGCATTTAAAGAGCTCTATAATAATATAATAGCTCTAAATGAGATTTCGTCATTAGCTTTAAATCCCCCTTTGGACATTCACGATTGGTCACTGATAGAAAGTAAATGCCCATATTTGGGTTACATAGCGTTGTGCAGGAGACTCAGAGCTTTACAGCGATACCGGTCATGACAGACTTCAGTGACCAGACGGATCTCGGCATGTCGCGTGGGAATGATAACTTCCTGGTAAATTCAGGAGAAACTTACTGCCGCAAGTAAACAAAATGTAATAAAATAAACATCTTAATGTATATTTTCAACGTTTTCTTTATAGCAGCTTGAAAGAACACATATTGAAGGAGTAAACTAGCCCAAAATCTCAAAACTGATGTTTTTGCCTGGCGTGTCTCGCCTTAAACTGCTGTATATAATGTATAATAATGCAATGGGGGAATATTTGTGGGTCCTGATAATAATAAAATAATATTATTTTAATGATAATAGTAATAGTAATTTTAAAAAACACTTAAAAAATATCGTTTATTATCATGATTTGCATCGAATAGTGACATGAGTGTATCGTTACACCCCTAAAACACTCCTGACGTCCTGACGTTACCCGACCGTCGGCTTGGTGTGTCCCGGGCTTTAGGAACAGGGTTGGGAAACACTTCTTAAATGCACAAACCCACGTAACTCCTCAACATCTTCTGTCTCCTGCAGAAATTGGGACGGAGCGGGCCTGTTTCCGGGACATGTCCTCGTTTCCCGAGACCAAAGCGGAGAAGTACGTGAACCGTATCAAGGGGAAGAAGTTCCTGCAGTATAATCGTCTCCAGCTGTCCCGCATCTACCCGCGCGGCCAGCGCCTGGACTCCTCCAACTACGACCCGCTGCCCATGTGGCTGTGTGGCAGTCAGCTAGTGGCCCTCAACTTCCAGACCGCAGGTGCGTACAGGGCCACCGCTCTCAGTCCCGTCTCACGGGGCGTCCCGCCATCTAACGGTGTGACCGTCTCTCTGCAGATAAGCCGATGCAGATGAACCAGGCTCTCTTCATGTTGAACGGCAGGAGCGGGTACGTGCTGCAGCCACCCATCATGAGAGATGACACCTTTGATCCCTTCGACCGGCACTCTCTGAGAGCGGTGGAGCCGATCACGCTGAGCATTGAGGTACTAATGCATCCCGCACCCCTAGGACCAACTGAGGGTGTATTCAGTCTTGTTTGGTTCGATTGAATCAAACTCAAGTTTGTTCCCCCCTTGGTGCGGATCTTTTGGGCAGGTGTGAATGTGTGCGGACCGAGACCCAGCTGAAGAGGTGGTCTCGGTCCGGCTCCAAACCAACTCTGGTTCGGTTCGTTTAAGGTGAATTTCTGTCCAATGAATGGATGACCGTAGCACACGTGTGGTTTTGTTTACAAATTTTGGTTCACTTGCAAAAAGGGCCATGTGAAAGCGAACCACACCAAACAAACAAAAATCAACATTGTATTTGGTCCGGACCAAAGTAAGTGAACTAGCGGGCTTTCCTGGTGTGAATACACCCTAAAACTAAATCTTTAGAAGTGGCCATGCACATGTGACTAGGGGATTTTACTTCCATTACTTTCACACAGTGTCACCATAGAATGGCAACATGTTTAAAGCAACCAGAAGCCAAGCGCATACTAAAAGCAAAAATGTTTGGTCTTTAGACCAAGTGGACACAGGTTATCTGCCAATGCCGATAAGTTGAAAGTAGAGTTGTCAAAAGTACCAACATTGGTACCAAGTTGGTAATGGAATTTTAAAAATGTGAAGATACCAGCATTTCCCTCTAGCATTTTGAGCAGATTATTAAACACCTCTGATTGGCCATTGTGTTGACGCGCTCAACATGTATTCTTGTTTCTTGTTTATTTATTTATATAGCACTGTTAAAACACAACCGAGGTTGAACCAAAGTGCTTTACATACAGATTCTATAAAAGGTAAAGGGACACACATAGACCAATAAATAGACAACATATAAAACCATTTATATCTAATCATTATAGGCTAACGACATTAGATGCACTTTCAACAGATTCTTAAACATTGACAGTGATTTGGCAGACCTGATAGATAGCGGCAGCTCATTCCACTGTCTCGGCCCTGTTACTGCAAAGGCCCGGTCGCCTTTATGTAGGTGATTTGTTCTAGGCGCTATAAGTAGTTTATGATTCTCTGAGCGTAATGTTCTAGAAGGGTTATATGGGGTTAAAAGGTTTGCCAAATACATTTGTATGTTTCTGATTGGCCATTATGCTCACGCGCTCAACATGTATGTCTCTGATTGGCCATTGTGTTCACGCGCTCAGCATATATGTCTCTGATTGGCCATTGTGTTCACGCGCTCAGCATATATGTCTCTGATTGGCGATTGAGTTCACGCGCTTAACATGTATGTTTCTGATTGGCCATTGTGCTCACGCGCTCAACATATATGTCTCTGATTGGCCATTGTGCTCACGCGCTCAACATGTATGTCTCTGATTGGCCATTGTGTTCACGCGCTCAGCATATATGTCTCTGATTGGCCATTGAGTTCACGCGCTTAACATGTATGTTTCTGATTGGCCATTGAGTTCACGAGTTCACGTGCTCAACATGTATGTTTCTGATTGGCCATTGAGTTCACGTGCTCAACATGTATGTTTCTGATTGGCCATTGAGTTCACGTGCTCAACATGTATGTTTCTGATTGGCCATTGAGTTCACGTGCTCAACATGTATGTTTCTGATTGGCCATTGAGTTCACGCGCTCAACATATATGTCTCTGATTGGCCATTGAGTTCACGCACTAATCAGAGGTGTTTAAGAACCTGTTCAACAGCACTCAATGTTAGAGGGAAATGCTGGTATAGTCACATTTTTTTAAATTTCAGTACCGACTTAGTACCGAAGTCTGTACTTTTTGACAACTCTAGTTGAAAGTGATGAAATATCAATGAAGGAAACTGAGCTTTGGTGTGTTTTAAGGTGTTGGGAGCACGCCACCTGCCCAAACATGGTCGAGGCATCGTTTGCCCTCTCATCGAGATTGAAGTTTGTGGAGCAGAATACGACAACGCCAAGCTGAGGACTGACTCTGAAGGTGAGGTGGACACGAACAAACCGTGTCGTGGTATGTGGGGTCACCTGGGATTAAAGTCGCTTTAAGCATCTAGAGTTCATCTGTATAATAATATTTTCCTGTCTTACTCTCAGCTGACAACGGTCTGAACCCCACCTGGCCCAGGAAATCCTTCCGGTTCAACGTCTCCAACCCTTCTTTTGCATTCCTGCGTTTCGTGGTCTATGAAATCGACATGTTCAATGACCAGAACTTTCTTGCCCAGGCAACGTTCCCCATCAACTGCCTCAAAACAGGTACGGCTCCCAAATCAATGACCAAAGGGAACTTTCCCCTGGTCTGAATAAATCAGGGGTGTCCAGTCCTGCTCCCGGAGGTCCACTGTCCTGCAGAGTTTAGCACCGATCCCGATCTCGCCTGAATCAGATAATCCAGGGCTTTAGGTTCATCACTAGAGCTCTCGGCAGGTGTGTTGGGGTTGAAGCTGAAAGGGATCGTTTACTCAAAGATGAAAATTAGCCCATGATTTACTCACCCTCAAGCCATCCTAGGTGTATATGACATTCTTCTTTCAGACGAATACAATCAGAGTTATATAAAAAATAAAGGCCTTCTGAAGCGAAGCAATGCGTTTGTGTGAGAAAAATAAACATATTTAAAACTTTACAAAGTAAAATAACTAGCTTCCAGCCAAAAAACATACGGATTGCCCTTTGGTCTAAAGCGCAACTTATGCGAGTAATGCGACGCACTGCTGATATTTACTCTACACCATGACGCACTACAGTTCTTCTGATGTCACAAGTTGCACATTAGGTGTAAGTGGACTGTAGTTGGCCGGAAGCTAGAATTTTACTTTGTAACGTGTTAAATATGGATATTTTTCTTACACGAACGCATGTCTGCACTTCAGAAAGCCCTTGATTAACCCGCCAGAGCTGTGTTGAGCACTTTAATCATGGATAGATGCACTTTTATGGGCTATGCCATTCACAGCTAGCCTGGCAAGCCAGACGTACATCAAGATGTTTAGTCTGGCAACTCACCATAGACACGGTCAATCTGATGGGTGGGATAAACGGCTGTCTTTCAAATTCCCTCTGCACACAATAGGACAGCGCTTCAACCAACCAGAGCGTTTTCCCAACAGCGGAGCTAACGTTAGTTGATAGATTCAACTTTTAAATCTGGCCGACAAAACTACGAACACATCTTCCTTTTTTAAGAATGACTTAAGTGCCGTTCTTTGTTCTTTTCTCAAAGAAAAACTTAACTCCAAGTCCTCCAGAGTTGCGGCCAAAGCCGATTCGAAAGACCGCTGTTCTCCATCCGCAGCAGCCGTCATTCTTTGTTTTCAAGTGGCAGGAACCGTCGCAACTCTGTCGTCATATGTTATGCCCGCCCCCGCCTACTCTATACACGACGTGATTGGCCTGACCCAATTTAGGTTTTTGCAGCAAAAAGGTCTATTGAGAGTTGCTAGACCCACCCTGGCTGCAAAATAATTTTGCTGCCGCTAGGGTGCGTCTAGATTTCTAGGCTAATTCACAGCCATTATAAATCTTGGAAGAGCCAGTAAATTTTTTAAATATAACGCTGGTTGTATTCGTCTGAAAGAAGAGTGTCATATACACCTAGGATGGCTTGAGGCTTGTCATATACACCTAGGATGGCTTGAGGGTGAGTAAATCATGGGCTAATTTTCATTTTTGGGTGAACTATCCCTTTAAGTCAGGAGCAGGATTGGACACCCCTGAAATGAGTTTGTCCTGTAAGGAATGTAAAAACCAATGGCACTCCTGTGGTCTGCAGGCTACCGGTCGGTCCCGCTGAAGAACAGCTACAGTGAGGATCTGGAGTTGGCGTCCCTGCTGGTGCACATGGACATCGTCAGAGGAAGGGTGGGCTATGAGATCATAGTATGTAGAAGCGCACCTCAGGATCCTCATTCGGTAGACTAAGTGAATGTGCTGTTTTGTAATGGCGATCTGTTTCCCCTCCAGCATGAGAACGGAGAGATGCTGAGCCCGTTCTCGGCGGTGGGGGCGATCGGCGTGGCCCTGCAGGCGGGCCGCGAGCGCGCGGGGGACACCAGCTCAGTGTCCTCCTCCACCTCCTCCATGTCCCCTCTGCCCTCGTCTCCGGGGCAGGCCCTGGGGTATCGCGCTCGGGAGGGCTCCTTCGAGGCCCGCTACCAGTCCCCTCTGGATGACTTCAGAGTGTCCCAGGAGGCGCTGTTGGACCATGACAACAGGAGGTGTGTTCGCTTTAAAGAGCCTGCTTTTGAAAAAGATGTTGAATTGTATAATAACAATTCAAGATTGCTTTTTGAAATTTAAGTCCTGGAAAACCCTTAAAAACACCATATATATATAAAAAGGTTCTTTAAAAGTGCTTGAATTATTGAAAGAAAAAATATGTGAAATTAGTGTTTAATTTTGATAAAACAATATGTATGGTAGTCAATGGCCAGAGACAACTTATCTTTTTATTCCGTCTGAACTGTGCCCTGAATTACACATATGATGTTTGTCAATTTAAAAGATAATTATGAAAGTCAAGAAAGTCGCAGTTTGTCATAAAACAGAAGAGTAACATTTAGTTTTATGGGAAAATCGCTCAATGAACTACATCTCTCGTCTCGCACTATATACGTATGTGTGCAGTCTGGTACAAAACACTCAGGCATGACGGCGTAACGTTACCATTATAACGTAAGACTATAGAAACAAATGACAGACGTTAGCTTCAGTAAAGTTAGCTTCAGTAAAGTTAGCTTCAGTAAAGTTAGCTTCAGTAAAGTTAGCTTCATTCATTGAGAGAAAAGGTATGACGTCACATGTGCGCCTTTTGGGTTTGTAGTCTTTGTAAATACGTATTTTCACAGTCTTATACCTCAACAGTTTTACATCAAACTGCGACTTTCTTGACTTTAACATGTATCTTTTAAATTGACAAACATCATATGTGTAATTCAGGGCACAATTCAAACGAGATCAAAAAATTAGTTGTCTCTCGCCATTGACTACCATACAATATTTTTCCGAAATAAGGTCCCATGGTGGTCCACCGGAAGGGAAGGGGAGGGGAGGGACTTAGGCTCTCTATTGTGATGTAGAAAGAAAAACAATAGGCGGGACTTGGTTCTACCCATCAGCTGTTGATTGGATGCATCACCAGAGAGAAGTCTGTCGTTTCACAGGAAGATCGAGTTTTGACATTTTGATCAATTGTGAGGCAAAAACTAATTTAAACTTGCATGAACGCATTATTCAAGATAAAATCAATGACATGCATTTAACACGCAATTTTCATTTCATACTGACTTTAAGATGATGAATAATATAGTTGTGGTGAATAGTTTGCAGTCCAATCGTGACCAATAACACACACATCACAGGAACTGGCCTGTCAATTGCTATTTCTGTTTGACGTTTGATTCAGATGAATCTGAAATCAGTGTTATTAGAGTAGATAATAGAGTGGTGCAGGTCTACAAAATCGTATTATTATTATTACTTGTTTTGTTCATCATGATAATCTCCACAAATTACCAACATTTTATGAATTATGAAGCCTAAATACAATCGTCAGAAGTCAAACGCTAAACACATAAGCTATAAAGGAACTACATCACGGTCACATGACTTCAGTGTCACCAGCTTCCAACAACTCTTTCAGTCTTTAAAACATTTTCCCTGAAAGTATGAGTTATAATAGTGTGCAAGAGTGTGACGTGTGCAACGGACGAGGTTAAAGCCAAAAGGGAAAACCTATGAAACGCATACATGAGGAAAAATGTGTTCTCGGTCATCGCCAGATGTGGTGCAGGTGTGAATCAGCTGAAGGCAGTCGATCACGTCACGCTCGGTGTGAAAGGGCCTTAAAACGTGAGAATATCTAGAGCTTGTGTTCACCACAGACCTTATGTCAAGGATTTAACCAAAAACCCATTCAAAAAACCCAGAAGTGCTAAAATGCAACACATTTCTAGGTTTTTGACCTACAAAAATATGTCATCCCTGATTTCAGTAACACTTAATTTTACAGTGTCCTTGTTATATGTGTCACATGTACTTACCGTAGTAATAACAGTAAATTATGCATAATTACATGCAACTAATCCTACCCTAACCCTATAGTAAGTATATGTAGTTGCTTAATATTACTCAGTACTTAAATCTATAATTACACTGTAACAATGACAGTGTTACCCAGATTTCTCAAAAACTACCCATTTTGAATTACTGGAGATTAATAATAATAATAATAATTAATAAAGGCTGGTCTCTAAAGTACTTCTTCCTGTCTCTATGTATTAATGCTCATGGGTAGCCGTAATGGGTCCCATTCAGACCTTAACATTAAGTATTTTACTGTTATGTGTCAACAAGATTCAACAAGACGATCACCTGGCTATACCCAATGTTTAGATCTGTTGTGGTATTTATGCAAATTAGCACATACGTAATTAGATTATGCACCGTTTGTCCATGTTAACAATTTCAAAAAACGTGTAATACATTTTTTGTTTGTCTTGATGCAAGTAATCAACTCAGTAATTGTCATGGTGATATCTAAAGGTTAAAATTTGTACCTTATTCACGTGAGAGAAAGAATGACTAGGCTATATTTGGGTCTTTTTCGAAACTTTCCCCTAATGGGATTCTTCAGGGCTTTTTTCCCCCTTACTCAGGACATATTGAGGATACAAAATCAGTTGAGTTTGCTTCTGTTGCAATTTGTTCAACCTTTTTTCATAATATGACTGGACTAGCTGGCCTCTTCCTGTCTGAGTGGACGGTTCATGTGGACCCAGTATGAGTGCTGATGATCAAAAGTCAGGTTAAATGGTTGAATTATAATGTTTTCCCCCCCCCCGCAGGCTCCGCAGGGCTCGCGTCAGCGCCGACAACCGCGCGTAACGGACCATCTGAGCGCGTGACGGATGGACAGCGCAGACGCAAGGCCAGCGACACGGTTCCCTCAGAGCTGATGATGTCAAGGACTGCCGTACAAACCCGTTTCTGTGGAAATCGTCATCGCCAGCGTTTTTGGACAGATCTCCCCTCTCTCTGCGACTCTCTCCCGCTCGGGGCCGCGCGAGTGGCGGAGGGGCTCGCGGGGTGAATGGAGCCTTCGCTCAAGGACAGAAATGAACAAACATGTGCTTCGCTGCGATCTGAACCTGCGGCGCAGGGGACGGGGTGATCCGCCTCCGGGACACACAGCGTTTGGGCCAGGGGTTCAGGACTCAGTGGGGGCTGTATCATTCATCACTTTGAAACCGATTCCAGGTTAACATTTATGGAGTAATAATACTTTTCCTTACTCTGTCTCTGGCTTATATATATAAATATATAAATGTGTGTGTGTGCGCCCCATTTTGCTGTCAGTTAGAAAAGCGTTGCAGCTGATCTGCTCTCAAAGAGCCTCTCACTCCACATTATTTCATTTCAGATCGATTATTTGTATTATTTAAACGTCTGTTTTAAACTTTCATGATGTTATTGTATTTTTTTTTTTTCTATACAAGTATGTTTCTAACATGAGGGCTTTGCCTTTTTAATTGTGTTTCTCGCTCTTTCTCTTCCCTCTTGATGGACTTAAGTGTTGGATGAGTCCCGGGATGCACATGTTCTTGTGTTTTGTAGGTGGGCAGAAGGCAGATCTCATTGAAAGTCGTTGCTGTCTGAGCTTCAGGAAGACATTCTTTAAACATTTAACTCAATAATGGCCTTTATTTTGTTTTAAAATAAAGTTATGACGTTATCAAGTGAGCAGAGAGCAATATCTCTCCTTGTTTTATGTATTGCCAGTCTGTATCACCGTTGGACGTTCTTTCACAAACAGCTCAGGTGGGGGTTTTAGGCTATGGGAGCTTTGGAAATGTTGTGTATTTAGTTTACAGAGCAGAACTTGGACCATCTCATTTCAGAACATGTTATCCCTCTAAAACTATTTCTGTGATTTATCATGTACTCTTCCTCCACATTTTAGCTCTTGAAATGTCTTGTTCCTGAAGGCTTTTTTATTATGTGTTGTCTTATCAGATCAAATAGGGAGGAAATGTTATGTATGATTTAGTACCTTTTATTCATGGAGTCTGTATAAAGAAAGCCAAAGGTAGACTGTGCAGGTGGTGTATACAAGAAATTGGGACCAAATAAGTTTGTCTCAGCACACAGGGTTAGAAGAACTCAATGATCTTTGGGATATGTTTGGGATATTTCCCCCCAACTGTGGATAAGAGTAAGGGCATTTTTGATCATTCCCTCTTTTGATGTATGCCTTGTGCCAAGCAGTCATTTAGTTTAGCTTTATGCCATAGTATCGCCCTAACACAGCTTGTCATTACTTAATAAACAGGCTAAGACTGCTAAACCTCAGTATTTACAGTTGATGTACAGTAAAAACAAGGCCATATTTATTGTAGCTCTGATAAGTTTCATGCAGTTCTCTTGTTTCGCCAGTAGAGGTTGAGCTGTTACTGATCGGCACACATACACATGCCATGTAGTTCTGAGAATCATTACAGAAGCCATTGTAATGCTGTGTTGCATTATTTTTCCCATCACTTGATGCTTTACCTGGCTCTCCATTTGACCATGGGATCCAGGTGTGTGTTTATGGAGCAAGGTGACTATACAGGGGTTACTTGTGCTTTGCAGACCCCTTTTTAGAAGTTTTGTTTTGTTTTGTTTTTTTGCCTTGTGGCTGTAAAGTTATGGCACTTTTGTCACAGTATTTATTTGGTTCTGTGCATCAAAGTCTAAAAGATGCTCCAGAAGTTTACTCCTAAAGTTATGTTGTAACAATGTTGTATGTTCCCCTGATTGGGCATTTGCAGAAATGTTGATTACATTGAAGATTGGAGAAGAGGGGCATTTTTAAGGCTTGCGTCTTTAGATGCATGCATAAATTCTGGCCATTTTCAGAAAAATGATAGAAAGACACAGGGACCATAATCACTTCCTGAGCTTTGAAGAAGAAGAAAAGATCAGGCCAAACCCTTTCAGAGGGAAATCACTCAAGTTCACCTGCATTTATTCCTAATTTGCCAACATTCCCTCAATTAGTTTTGAGTGTTAAGTCCCTTTCCTTTTCTTCTGTAGCCCTTCTCCAGTCTGTAAATTAGTTTCTGCTAATTCCTTGCATCATCTTTCATGTGCCTTGGTGTATGTATACATCAACGAAAGCTCCCCCTGTTGGACATGTATGCCTTTTTCTATGCTTTCTCGCATCAGTGTTTTGTTACCAATGTTTTTATTTACAAACCAAGCCTTTTCTGTAATGTGCCTATGCTATATTGGAGGAAATATACATTTTAATTTAGCTTTTCATATGAAACATAATCAAGCCTGAGAATAAAGTACTTATTCAACAATGAAAAGTTGATTTCTTTTTTCCAAGCCTGAAAATCCATGACCATTTTTTTTTATTAAATTTATTCTGCAAAGAATATTTGTAAAAATCATACAAGCCTAAGCGTTCACACTGGTGAATCTGTTTCGTTATGATTTTACAGTTTTCTTTTTACTTTCAATGACATTTCAGGGGGGGAAAAGTGCTGTGGTATTGATGCTCACCTACAGCACACAACAACCTCTCTGAGGTGCAATTATGTCAATTCATATTTTAAGAATTACAAAAGGGCTCAATGAGAGCTGTGCAGTTTACGCTTCGTACACCACCATTTCCATAAACATGGCAATTCCTCTCCAGAAGACGTAGAAGGAAAGAAATACCCATCCAAGAAAACACTTTGTCTCACTTCACGAAGCCGAGGTCTGTTTTCCCCTCTATTCTATCCAAATAGAAAAAGCAGCTGGTGAAGGGGTGTATCCTGACCTTCAATAATCCACACCATGTCTTGAACAGTGGGACAGCTAGTAACTCTTGGGTGAAAAAGAAAAAGTTCATTATAGAAGAAAGTTTTTTGTTTTGTTTTGTAGAGGTGTCTCCCAGTGCTCCTGTTAAAGTTTCATCTGACATTTAAAAAAAAAAGCCTTCAATTAAAGGTCACATGTGCTGTAATCCCATAGGCTGATATCTCTTCACATCCATTCATGCATCCACTCTCCTCTTCAGTCAGACTCTGCAAAAAACAACAGACAAGTATTAAACACAAGAATGACTTTATACAGGACAATCTGAGGGCCAATTCCTCCAATTCACCCATCCTAAAAATAAACTACAATGTAATTATTTTGATGGCTGAGTTGGCAGAAAATGAATCACCTTGTGTAACATTTGTTGAGATTTCAATAGTTGACTTTGTGGTTTGATCCTTTGAGATCAGGCTGCTCTCTGACTCCTCCACCTTTACGTCTTCATGGTCTGGATTCGGTGACGTTACAGCAGCCTCGGTTGGGGTTGCAGATGATGACCCAGTGATCACACTTCCTGTGTCCTCAGACTTCCCTTCCTCCAATAAAAGTGGTGTCTTATTCGCAAACCACCGCCGGATCGACTCTTCACCTAGCCCACTTGACTTTGCAATCTCCTCCAACTTAGTCTCATCTAATTTACCATGTGTATCTAGGTGCTCCTTTAGGACACTAATGTTAGCTTTCTGAAAGTCTTCCTCATCTACCATGGTCTGGTAACTCTCAAGCCACTTGAGCTGACCGTTCTTCAGGACATAGCGGCAATCTCCAAACCAACGTACCACCTCTGGTCGTGGTAGGCCCGTTTTAGCTATCAGTTCATTGTACTGGGGACTACTGGGCCAGTGCGTGCGTGCAAAGACTTGCTTCAGCAGGTGGAGCTGTTCGGGTGTTTTCTTCCCTCGGTATGGGGAAGCCTGAGAGCTAGATTGTGGCATCTTGTTAGCTTCAATCAGTTGACTTCCCTCAGGCTCACCTTTTCCATTAGATTCAGTAACTTTCAGCATTTTGAGATTGATCTTGATAGGGTTAACTTTTGGCTCAGAGCCAGTCTCATCCCTCTGTTTCTCCTCTTTGACATCTTGTGTTTCTATGGAGGAATCTTCAGCTTCATGCATCTCCTCGTTGCTAGTTTTTTCCTTTTGTATTCCATCCACCTCTTCCTCTCCCACAGCATCATCATCTTCCCTTTCCGCCTTCTCAGCTTCCTCTTTCTTCTTCTCTGCTGCTACTCTCCTTCGCCGCTCAGCAAACCAACCATGGATCTCACGGCGAGTCATCTTCGTTTCTGCTCTTAACCGGTCAACTTCTTCACTAGATGGATCTGGGTCCTGTGCAAAGCTGGCTTCCAAAGCACGAACCTGGTGAGGCTCTCGCTCTTTGTACCGTATAGCGGTGAAATCTGGCGACGGGGGTCGTGGAGGACGTCGTGAGGGAGTTGGTGGTGATGGTGTCTGTGAGGGACTGAGAGGGGACTGCTGGGGAGTTTTGGGCCTCTCTGGGGGTGTACCGTTTTCTGACAGGTCTACAGTAGCAAGTGTATCGAGTTGGGAAATGCCTCCACTAGCTGTAACAGTTTGACCACCGCCACTTGACCTTGAACCCTTCAGATTCCTGAAGTGATAACGGCGGTCACTGAACCATTTCCGTACTTCACGCACAGACAGACCAGTTAGGCTTATAAGTCTGTCTACTTCCTCTTGATTAGGAAATTGGCTAACAAGGAAGCTCTCCTTTAGGGCTGCCAGCTGTCCCTGGGACTTTTTGGTTTTGTTAAAGCTGGGATCCAGGAAGTTAGAGGAGGAGAACATACGAGAGTTCATAGAGATAGGACATGGGGAGTCTGATTTACTTGGTATTGTGCTATCTGTGGTAGTTGTAGAGCCCAAGGTAGTGGTTGGAGTGGTACTGGCAGATGAATTATTGCTCTTGCTGTTAATGTTGCTTTTAGCCTCAGAATTGCCTTTACCCTCACTTTTCACAACATTACCATTGCTTTGAACGCAATTGCCATTAGTACCTGATGTACTGACCTTAACGTTGCTGTTGCTATTTGACTTTGCAGTGCTACTGCCACCAACGCTGATTACACTAGCCTGGCTACATAAGCTGCTGGTACTACTAATACTGCTTGAGCTGCTGCTAGTACTAGCACTGCTGCTACTACTGCAATTTCCACTACTACTGCTACCAACAGTGCCTAAAACCATGCTGATTCCTTTATCAGCCACCAGGGCTGCAGCGGGCCGAGCCTGCATCATAGGCTTTGCAGCAGCCTGATGTTTGGGTGTGACCGCTAGTGCAACGGGGGCTCTGCTGACCTGAATTCCATTAGCCATCATCGGTTGGGTGACAATCACCCCTCCTTGCCCAACCAGGCTACCTTGTAAGATGTGAGGGATGGAAGTTGTGCCCAGAACTGTGATAGTTGGCTGAGTAGCAGTGTGGTGGGTCTGGCGTTGCTGCTGGCCATTGGAAGGTGCTGCCTGTATGATTGTATTGAACATTTTTCTGCGGGCATCTTCTATTTCCTCAGGAGACCAGCTGATTCCTTGTTTTAGCCTCTGTGCTGTGAACCAGATCTTGATCTGCTCCTCAGGATACCTGGTGACTACAGTAAGGTAGCAAAGCTCAGCCTTGGTTGGATAAGGGAACTTGCTAAAGGATGTCTTTAAGAAACTGCTATTGTCCATGGATGCATTATAGGTAGGAATGCTGCTGAGAGGGATCATCACTTTTGGAAGATTCTTAGTACTTGATGAAGAGGAGTGGGATGAGGAGACTGAAGCAGAGGGTTGGATGAGACTTGTGTTCTGCACAACAGACACAACTTGTGTAACAGCCGTCTTCAGCATGGGTAAAGCCCCAGAGCCATTAACAATCTGTATGGCTGATGGCAGAGAAACTTTGCTGGCTGTTCCACTGTGAACAATAGTGGGCACATGGGTGACTGTCACTGCAGGAGAGTCATTTTTGCTCACCGCTTTAGTAATAGAGGGCGGAGGGTCATCAGAGGCTGGGTGAGAAACAACAATCCTTTTGAGTTCTGATTTACCCTTCAGCATTTTCATGATTGGTGTCTTGGTGATGGATATCTCAGTCTCTTTAGAGCTAGTGCTTTCACATGGTTCCATGCAAAGACTCTGCTCTACAATAATCCTGCTGTCCTTCTTTTTGAGCTGAAGTGTGGTGGTTATCGTACTGGGATGGACACGGGCATTGTGCAGAGCTAAGCCCTCAAATTTTGCAGCACTTATCCCGCAATCCACACAGAGAAAACGGGGGTCTATGCGGAAATCTGGGTGCCCGCTGTAGACATGATCAAGGAAAAGATTTAGGTCCTGGGTCTCAAAGTTACATGGCATACAAGTGTAAATGCCGCCATCTTTATGGATATCACCTGCTTCTTGCCCAGAGGACTCACCCAAACTTTCAATGCCCTTTGTACTTGCTTCCTCTCTGAAGGAAAAGCCAATGTCCTTGGTTGGAGGGGACAGTCTGTCCCGTTGAAAGTCATCCTGCAGATGCATGGTTTTTATAGGAATCATGCATGGAACGGTGGACTTCCTCTTGCTAGCCATGGTTCTGTCTAATTAGTCTCCAGTGAGATTCCTGATTCCTTATGGCTCTTACAGAACATCCACTGATAACTTGGTGATGGACATGATCATCAGTCCATTATAAGTATTCTGTGTCCTTATTGGCAATGTGTATCAGGCATCAGAACATCAATCTGTAAAGACAAAAAAAACAAAAAAACAATAGCATTTAACAACCACAGATTTCAAGATCAATTTAGATATTATACTTAAATAAAAACTGCAGATTGACCAATCTTTAAATGTCTTTCTCACTGAAAGAGAAGAGCTGCTTTTATGTCAGTCTCTTTCAAAGAACCTTTTACAGCCTCTCATTCTGTTTACGGAGACTTCTCACACCCCCATCCCCACTCTGAAAAGTTTTTCACTTTTGTAGTCTAAGTGAAGGGCATACTATCAATCAAACCTGAATGATCTGATCAATACCAAAAATGTCAGAAAAACATTCATTTCATTATGAATGCACATCCAAACAATTCAATTTAACAGTGTATTCACCAAGAGAAAAAGAAACTCAGTAAAAAAAAGCCACTGCAGTTCATTTCTTCTTCTAATGGCTTGTTAGCAACTGCTAGAAATATAGGCCACTTCTCTCAAATTCACTAATCTTTCAAGCAAACAGGGCAGCACAGTTTCTTAGCTGCAAGTTAACCCTCAAAAGGAAAGGGGTTTTGGGGAGGGGGGGACACATTATAATAAGAGAGGTGCACAACAATATTAATGAGAACATGTTTCCAATTAAAGAATACTGTAGAGCTATCTGTGAGTGATAACCAAGCTGAAAAGTCTTCTGGGAGTACTACAACTTCACCCAATTCTACCACATGAAAAGGTCCAGAAATTAGTCCAGGAATCCTTAAATGGTGGTCCAGTTCCGGACCCTGGCTCGGATCCAACCGAAACCACGAGACATAATGACAACGGAAGCACCATTTTACTGTTTCTACATTTTAAAGTGAGCAGCACATCAAAACAACAGAGCGGTTCACACCACAAGCGTTCAGGGTCGTTTGTGGTAATGATCTTTTGCCGCTACGTCTAAAGCCAAACGTGCTTCATTCAAGCACTCTCCACTTCTCTCCCGCTAAAGCGCCACATTAAGAGCTGAAGATGACGCAGTTATTTTAACAACAGTAGCAAAACACAGTGAACAGCAAAATAGATACTTTTGCTAAAACGCTGATGAAAACGAGAACGCAGCGCAAAACAAGTATTTTTTATCTGTCATACATACATGACTCCAGCTGTTAAACTAAACCAGGTTTGTGACAAGATAATTTTTCATCTACATTTAGCAGTATTAATCAGCATGTTAAGAGCATTTCATAATAAACAATGTCATAATTGGGGAAATTATTTGTATGGCAAGGAACGACAACTTATTGGGGGGGGTTGATTATTATGTAAATTGTTTTGTTTGTTTTATAGTAGATAATTGTTTTAAGCAAAATATAAAAATGGTCCAGTCTTCAATGGTTCAAGAGGAAAGCCCCCATTCAGTATCTTTCTGTTACATGGCCTTCTGCCATTCATAGCTATCTAAATGTAAAAATAATAATAGCCTGATAAAACACCTTTCATATCCAGTTGGGCTCAACTGACAATGTTGTTTTAGTTTGTTTGTTTCTGAAAAATTCAGACACCATATATAGAACACATATATAAACTAGTTTGACCATTTAGGAATTTGTTTTTAATTTTGTTTTTTTTACAAAGTACCACTGCTGCCCAGATAGAAACGTACAACCATTCCGAAAAAGTATTGTCCGGACCTCCACTGGGAAGGAAATATAGAGACCGGACCTCTTGAAACTTTACTGAATGCCTCTAGTTTAGTCTGTCAACATGGTCTAGTTTGCCCCTGCTGGCCGATGCAGTAACTACACTATCTGGACCCAAAACATATCAATCGCCATTGATGGCCATCCAACAGCAATCATGTATTCTGACTATATAAAACTTAAAACAAGCAACGTATAAAAATCACTATGATTTTGTTTTAATTTAGAAGATGGTTTTCCAGGGCCCAGGCTCTTTAAGACTTTTTTACTCATATTTGTTTTCTCTGTCTGATGTTGTTAATGACATAGTACCAAGACTTCACAAGCAACTATCTTGTGGTGGCCTCAGCCATCGCCATGATATACTTTCCCTGCAGCTTCAGAGAGATCAGTCATATGGCATTCACGGCTCAGGTGATCGCCTCAAAAAGTTCTAAGGCTAAATCACGTACTTCGTACTTGTCGGAGGGTAAGTGGGGGTTCATCCTCGCAGAAGAACACACTGCCACGCATCTCCTGTTTTTCCCAGATGGAAATGCCCTTAATTGTGGCTTGCAGTGCTGCCATTGAGTGTTGCATGAGGGGCACGGCCCTGCCAACGCTGCTGGGTCAGATAACCAACACAAAGGGGTTGTGCGGTGGGCGGGCCTGACATCCATCATGTGGGTCAGACCCTGAGGACGAGAAGACGTGTGGGGGCAGGGCGAGGAAGTTTGGGCCGAGGTGCGAGCATGTGTGTGTGTGTGTGTGTACACATGTGTTGGGAAGTTGGGGAGGGGCCATTGTCGCAGGAAGCAGTGAGGTGTTTCAGCAAGGAATTTTTTTGCCTTGATACCAATTCCCCATCCCTACCCCCATCACACACACCCTCATCCAACAATCACAGAGCCGTTACCCCCATCTCCTCCTCCTCCTCCTCCTCCTCTCTGGCTCACTCCAAACACTCTGGAATGTTCCACCACAAGCTATTTAGCGAGTGGTCAACCTGGGAGTCGAGCGCCTCTCGAATGAGCTGCGGATTCATGAACAAGCACTATAACATGCAGCCCACGTCTGCAACGCCAATGGATCTTCTGTCAGTGTTTTTGCCCCAAAAATAAGCTTGCACTTCAACCCGACAATGCAAGAAAATGTTCAATGTTGAGTGGACAAACTTAAAAGTTTATGAATTTGTTACTGAAAAAACCCCCCACATTGATCTGACATGCTAATAAAATGCTGTAGCATTAGTTTAAGGGTCTGACTGAGATAAACAGTCTTATTGTCTTAAGATCTAGTATAACCCACTTACAGTAAGTCAAGGATCAACCCGTCTTACTTTCGGTCTCAGATTAGGCCAATCCACGGTTTTAAAAAGTTATGAACTGTCTTTAAAAAAAAATAAAAAAAAATGTGTGTCTATCTTGTAAGACTAGTCTCAGCGGTTTATGCAGCCAGCCCTAGATCTAACGCTAAAGCTCACGGACTTGTTTGGCAGTAATTAATGTAATGCATAACCGTCTGCAAGAGTGTTGATCTTCTTTACCCTCGAGCAAACAATCTGTTGACACTAAAAGGTATGAATAAATACTATATTAAAATGTTTGATGCCTATGCATTTAGACAACTGTCGTCCTCCTGACAGAATATCTTGTGTCTCTGCATGGAGGACACGTAAATAAACAATATCACATGACCTGTGTGACACAATAGCGCCTAAACTGACCGATTCTACGCCATGCGGATGTTTTAGAGGAAGCGTTACACATTGGCGGTGCGTAGTTGGGGTCACAATCTAGTCACTATCTGGTACGTTTGCTTTGGCGAAAACACATGTACCCCACCGTCAGTTTGCCTGCTCGCCACCCCTCCCCCATTCCCTCTCTCTCTCTCTCTCTCTCTCTCTCCTTCAACAAGTTCAGCCCAGTCTGCAGGGAGACGGGTCGTCAGCACCACTGGTGTGTTACTATCCCCATAGCAACCCCCCCCCCCCCACACACACACACCTTAGTTTCACACACACACACACTGAGTTAACGCACTGCTACACACAGTGGTCAGCCCACGGACAGCGTTCGGTCCCTGGCTCTCTCTCGCTGGCTTGTTTTTCCGGCTGCAGGCCCTGATCTTATTTCAGGCTGTGTCAGATAGGTGTGGTTGTTCTCACTCATTGTCAACAGCACGACGTTCCCTCGTTCTGAATGGCACATCAATGCATGTTGACACTCAGATGAAAACGTGTTTCTTAGTCGCAGTTCAACTCACATATAATAGGTAATAAAAGTCTATTGTAACGTAAAGAATTCAGAAAATGTAGTCCAATTTGGGGGTGTTTCTACTGACAATATGCTTTGAAAATGAGACCTCTTCGTCAAATAGACCTAAAGTGGCATAGTATGGGTTTTTTGGTATGTTTTGCTCAGTTTGGTTGTATTACAAAAGCAACTACACCAGCATCGCTGAAGTGCTTTCTGAAGGCAGAGTGGCACAGATTCGACGGGGCCAGCACCTAAGGTGTTAAGGCTCGGTTAAAAATGGACGAGTGAGGGGAGAAACATGGCGGCACAACACACGCTCTGCTGTCCAACCTAAAATGGCTGACATCACCACAGTCTCAATGCCAGCTCCTGCTGACCGGACCCGAGCCTCGTCCTGACTCAGAAGCTTCACGCTCATGGCCGAGCCAAGGGAGCGCTTCCCTGCTTTTGTTAGGGGACAGAATTGCAATAATCCCACCTGGAAGCTGGGAAGAAGGAGAGGAGAGTAAAACAAGGAAGACAGAACCTTAAACCCCTGGTTTTACACAGACACTGAACCGGTCCAAGTGTTCACGGACGATTTAGGGGTTTTACTACTTCCTAAAGTACTAGAAAAATGATAATAGTGTTTAATAAAAACAAAACCTATTATATCGAAAGTTTCAGTTTCTTGTGTGTGTGTGTGTGTGTGTGTGTTTGTTTGTTTGTTTCTTGTGTGTGTGTGTGTGTGTATATATATATATATATATATATATATATATATATATACATACACATACAAACTTTAAAGTTAGATGCAATTAATTGTGATTAATCGAATTTGACAGCACTAGTTCAGAGCTGTTACCTTGAAAGCAGATCTGTATGTTAGGAATGAATACATATACATATGTATGTGTGTGTGTGTGTGTTTGTATAAATATGTATACACACACACATATACATACACATTATATAAACAATACTTTAAGTTAGATGCGATTAATCATTTTGACAGCACTACTCTGAATACTCTTTAGTCTTATGTCAGTCATTTTGAGATGTAAAGAGGATTTTGACATGGATCGTGACCTTCTGCTGAGGAGGAGAGGTCCGTGGAGCTGGTAAATCCTTCAGATCTACTGTTTTCATCAATCAAACGCCACAGCCTGCACGTTCACCTCAGACGTAACAAGAGGTTTATCCATTTTCACAGTCTTTACTACTAAACTAAACTTTACTGACTGGAAATCAGATAAGACAAGACACTGATGCTATGGTGCAGGGTGGAAAAATGTATGAATAATACAATTTAATGATCGCAAATAAGATCATTATATAAAAAGGGCAAATTTAAGTAAACACTTGTCAAATTTTATAATAACATTAATTTAGCATTTTCCCCAAAACTACATTTACAATTCAAAACAGATGCTGTGCCCCATCCATAAACAAACTACTGGTACATTATAAATATGACACATGGGCAAACTTTCTCTGTTTATCGCTCAATCTCAGCTAACATGTGTCCACTGTCAGCCATATATTTAGAGTTCTGCTCACATAAGAGTTCATAAAAATGAGTGATTCGTGTAAATATGTTTAAAGGAATAACTAACTTGATAAATTCAACTTTAAGATGAAACTATTTAAAGCAGATTAGATGAACGTGATCTCAGCACTAGTGCATTTCTGATCACACACACGTGTGCCGTTATCCTGATCAACTTCAGTGTATATCAATACTCATATTATGAAATATGATCACATTAAAAACCATAACCACAAACTACATCGCCACCCCTTCTTCCTGTCGCCATTACACACACACACACACACACACACACTCACTCACTCACTCACTCTCACACACACACACACACACACACACACACACACTCACTGAGCAGCAGTCAGTGAGTTTAAATGTATCAGTGCAGTATAGCTGCTGTAATGATAGATTGTGACGTCGATGTGTAACAATAAAAGTCAAACACAAACTCACCCGCGCGCGCACGAGCCAAATCCCGTCAGCTGCCACACACACACAATACACACACAGCTCCAGTCAGCTCGTGCTGGAGGACAGACACAGTGATGATGAGTGTAACACAAAGGCCCTTCACTCTTGTTTATGTCCAGTCGAGTGTGTGTGTGTGAGTGAGTGTGTGTGTTAAACACAGACGGGGAAAGAAACTCACGCCGTACGTCACCAGCAGCAGAGTCATGTGACTGGATGCGTCACTGGCATCCGAAGCCCTGATGATCAGCTCGTGAATATAAACTGATAATGATGAGTAATTAAGATTCATACGAAGTGCATCATTCATTGTCATGAGTGAAAAGTTATATCTGCGAACGGAAACACGCGAGTGAAAAAGTTTGAGGGAAGTTTAAATTACAGTGAAGGAACAGCAATTAAGCTGGTGTCATTTGTTCCTGTGGTTAAGGCTTTGCTAAAGGTCAAGTGAGGTGATATTAATGCTGCAGAAACATAGGCTTATACACAGGGCTTTTGAAACATATTGATTCATGTATAAAGACTGTACATAGCAACACTATGCATGCTTTTATAAAGACTGTGCTTATGTAAGCCCAATAATCAAGACAACAACAAAGTAAATATTATGTCAAGAATATTTACATTTGCTCATTTTGCAGACGCTTTTATCCTACGTACTTTATAAAAGTATACAAATATTTACTTTGCATTAAGTTGACAGCTATCATTTGTAGCTTCTGTATATACTTGACCTGAAGAAAAATATTTGCAATTCAAATGTATGCAATGCTTTTTACTATAAATATACATTTAAACCAAAACAAGGGCAAAGAATCAGATAATCCTGATTAATAGCCTATTCATCATCTTTAGAAAGGTTTCTGACTAGTCTTTAGAAAGCACAATGAAACTAACATGTAGGCTGGAGAATTTGACATTCGTTTGTTTGTTTGCTTGTTTATTTATTTGTAACAAATTTTATTCTTTAGGATAAACCCCTTGCGATGCATCATCTCGATTTCAATGGGGTCATAATACACAGAAGTTCGATAATATAACACAAGACAAAACAACAACACTCACCTCATTCAAAACAACAAACACATCACTGCAAAATAAACACACGAATGTTTGCTGAATATCATCTAAAACTAGCAAAGCCAGTTTCAAAACAATAAAACAAACCATTTTTGAAGTCAAAGATCGTACATTAAAAGGCAGATTATCCCAATCCGCATAAAACATAATGTGAAGAATGTTTGCGATATGATGAATATGATGTCGGATACTGTCGCAAATAATTAGGGTAGTTAAATGTACACATTTGAGGATAAATTGCAACCAGTGAAGATGCCTTTTAATATTGAGTGGAGAATATTTGAGTAAATCACACAATGGTTTGTCAAATGAACATCCCATAACAAATCTGCACAGCTTATCGTAAACTGTAGTAAGAGGGAAAGGATTGGCTTTAGATACTGCACATAAACTACATACGCATGAATCCAAAAATGGTAATATAAGTTGCAAAGCAAGTTTAATGTGAAAGATCGACACAAAACACTGGGTCCAAATTCGGGAATCCAGTCATAAACACAAATATTTAATTTGATTTACTCTGTGCATGTGCCATCTTTACAGATTATTGTTAGATTATTAGATTTTAATTTAAACATACATTCGTTCCAAAGACCATGGTATGAGATTTAGCTTTATGAAGTAATGATTTATTAGAATAGATGCTGTCACATGGGGGGGGGGGGGGGGGGGGGTTGTATAAACACACGAAGAAGATGAAGAACTGAAACAGAACTGAACATGAAATGATGGTGATCGATGACAACAAATGAACGATCGAGGCAGACGATGACGAGACACAAACACACGTGACTGTGACACTTGCAGAGCATTAACATCTGATTAGAGAATATTTTGAATGTGAGTTAATTGAGGTTTTGAAGTATAAATGACAGTGTCGTCTGCATAAAGACGAGAAGAAGAGTGTGAAAACACTAAAGGAAGATCATTAATGAAGATAGAGAAGAGAAGCGGACCCAACGTTGAGCCTTGTGGTACACCTCTTTCTGGAGTAAATAAATCAGATTGTTTCTCTTGAAGAACAACACGTTGTTTTCTGTTATGTAGATCAGAGTTAAACCACAATAAAGTATTTTGAGACAAACCAACTGCATAAAGCTAATAATAAGTAATGATCAACTAGATCAAAAGCTTTCTTAAGATCAATGAAAATAGCGCCTGAAAATAAAATACACTGTTAGTTAATTTTTGAAGATCACTAGTTGTTGAATAATTAGGCCTTAAGACAGATTGAAGAGGGGATAACATATTATTATTTTCTAAATACTTTGATAACTGATTATTAGGGGTGTATCGATACCATATCGATTCGATATATCACGATACTGAACTCACGATACGATATTACTGCGATACTCCATGACATATGATAAAAGGTTAACAAAAAATGAACTGTTGATTAAAAAGCTAAATTAGTTTTTTCATTGTGTGTGAATGAATAGTCTTGGACTTGGTGATGGAAACCCAAAGCTCAGGACAATAGAGACGCCAGAATAACAATATTCATGATTCTGAAGATGAAATCACAGGATGATTTTAGACGGATATGCTTGAATATGCTTGTCACTGCATGGCTAGATATATTTAAAATAATGTAAAGGCCACTTATTACACAAATACACAAATTGCATTTTTTTGTATGGCGATATTTTGTTACACCCCTACTGATTATAAATAAATTTTTCAAATACTTCAGCAATAATACAAATGATTGATATAGGTGTATAGTTTTGTGGATCAAGAATATCATCTCATTTATAGATTGGAGTAATGGGAGAGTAACTACTTCCAGATAGCTAGCTAGTAGCTCACTGGTGTGTTATGACATGTAGCCTATTTATTTATTTGTTTATTTAATTAGCCTTACAAGTATTTATTTTAATTATTAAGTTAACGCACAAACTTGAGCAGCGCTAAAATAAAGACAGTGACAGTAAACAGTGTTCTCTGGAGCGAAACTTTTTCTCACACAGTAATTTTTATTTTGGGTACATTATACACAATACATATTGTCACTCTCCACGGTACAGGCGACTGTTGCATTTTTTTGTATTGTGATATTTTGTGACACTCCTACTGATTATAAATCAATTTTTCAAATACTTCAGCAATAATACAAATTATAATTTTGTGGATCAAGATTGGAGTAATGCGGGAGTACTTCCAGATAGCTATAGCTACAATAAATAGGCTACATGTCCTTACCATAGACATTACATACCAGTGAGCTAGTAGCTCACTGGTATGTAATGACATGTAGCCTATTTATTTATTTGTTTATTTATTTAATTAATGAATTAGCCTTAAAAGTATTTACTTTAATTAAGTTAACGCACATACTTGAGCAGCGCTAAAGTAAAGACAGTGGCAGTAAACAGTGTTCTCTGGAGAGGGCGCCCCCTGCCGGCGCCGAGAGGACAGGACACGCTCTCGTGGTTACAGTAGATATCGCTGCGTCATTTATCCAGCGATCTTATCATTCACAATATATCACTGCCATCTTGTTGCTTTTTACGCTTTACATAATACACATTTTAATGACACAATTTTGGTTATACACTTTAAATGTATAATTATAATTTTAAAAACCTTAAAATAATTATTTTATATGAACTAGGCTACATGTAGGATTAGGTTTTGGTTTAGGGTTAGTTGCATGTAATTATGCATACTTTATAGTTATTACTATAGTAACTACATGTAACACGTGTAACGAGGACACTGTGAAATAAAGTGTATTATAATTTTATTAAGCATGCTTTTGCCTCTCACACTATATTCTTAATAAATAAAGATACAATGCGTACAAAATACACACAATCCCCATATTTTCGCTATTTCGTCCAACACTGGACTCTTTAGCCTAGAATACAATAAAATCTCCAAAACACAAATATCTGAAAAACGGTTCTTGATCAACTGATTAACTTATTCACTCGCGTCACAGTTCCTGTCATCTCTAAGAGTCTTTAGAAGTTATTTGCTATCGTTTTATATACATTATTTTTGCTTCTAGTTGTAGATGCTATTTTACTTTGTAATGAAATAAATAACATTTATGCAGAAATGAATGAACTCTGAAACTGCAGTAATGATCTCTGACCTGTAGAGGGCGCACAGTGGCTGCACGCATGCCAGTTCTGCGTTCTGATTGGCTGAACCTTGAGACGTCGCATTCGCTCATTGGATGGTGTGGCAAGGTCATGACTTCGGTGCGCATGCGCAGAGTCAATTCCCAGCGCCGTGTCAATGTGGGGCGAAAAGCAGCAGATCTGAACGCTTGCAGAAGATTGTACACTCGGGTTCAAGGCTTTTAAACATCGGATCGCGTGTTTTGTCGCGTTTAAACAGAGGAAACATCATGACGAGCAGCTCAAAGCGGAAAGAGGAGGTTCATGTGGTCAATGGAGGAGTGAAGCAGTCCGCGTGGAGCAAAGCCATCAGCTGTAAAGCAGTGTGGGAAGAGAAGGTCTGATCTGTTCACACTCACAGTCTCTCACACTGCCATCAAGTGTGTGTGTGTGTGTGTGTGTGTGTGTGTGTGTGTGTGTGTGTGTGTGTGTGTGTGTGTGTGTGTGTGTGTGTGTGTGTGTGTGTGTGTGTGTGTGTGTGTGTGTGTGTGTGTGTGTGTGTGTGTGTGTGTGTGTGTGTGTGTGTGTGTCTCTTATAATAATGATAATGCAGAAGCAGACGCGTGTATGTGCACTGTGGTGTTCACTGAGTAGGGTTCAGGGCTTTAGGTGTCTAGTGTAGGGATTGGGCTGTTTAAAGGAGATTACTGCTGCTGGCCTGTGCTTATCCACAGTATAGAAAGTTTTATATATATATCTAAGAATTATGAATTATAATTATATATTGTCATAAGTATATAAGTGCTGTAAATCGATAAAAAAGTTAACCAATTAATCGCGATTAATCGCACGTTATATTAAAGTTGTAAATATATTTTATTGTTAATATTAATTCTATATTTGTTTTTGTTTTTTAGCATATTATAATATAATTTCACATTTAATCTCCAAATGAATGTAGAAACAACATGAAGACAGTAGCCTATATTTTAAATATTTGTTTATCGGCATCTTTTTATGAAAGAAGTCGTCACCGATACCAATACTGTGACTGATGTGATGTCTCTATGAAATAAAAATGTTCCCCTCAATTTTAGCCATTGATTATAGCCATTCAGTATAATTGAAAGCTATACATTTGAACGTTTATTAGGCATAAAAAAAAAATTACAACTTTTAATTTAAGTAAACTTAAAACAATCTTCACATAAATGTAATAAATGTCACATTTACCTGCCCTTCAATATCATTTTTATTCCTATTGGTCCAGTCAGACAAAATTCACAAAAAGTTATTGTTTTCATTTGTTTGGACCCATGTAAGCTTGTAAACAAAGATTTTCAGGTGTCAAACCCTTCACAGTTTTCACTGCATAAATTATATTAGTTCTTATTAAAGCTAGAAAAGTTATTTAGTGAAGAGCTGTGAGTGATTAGTCTTTTGTTGGTTGATTAACATTAATGACAGACACAGCAGGTTTATTAGGCTGGCGTCACTAAGAGCTGGCACACATGACCTGGATCTGACACTCATTTTCTCAACTCTCTACGCTCATTTAGGCTAACTCATTTGGGCATATTTGTGTGTGTTTTTGTCCATTTACGCTGTCTGGAGGGGCGTTCTGATCATCACTGCACATTAAACATGATTTACTGGACTGTAATACTTCTAAGCCCTTTGAGAAACTTTTTTCTTTTAACTAATCTTAAACATCACATTTAGTTATAGTTTTGAATAACTAAACCTTGCTCTCATAGAAATCAAATGGCATTAAAAAAACACAAACTTTCATGCGTTTCTTACTTTTCCAGCTATTGTTCCTTAATTATTTTTTCTTCTTTTAATTGCAGGATGAGTTTTTAGATGTGGTCTACTGGTTCCGTCAGATCATCGCCGTGATATTGGGCGTAATATGGGGTGTGGCTCCTCTGAAAGGGTTTCTGGGTATCGTCATGTGAGTACTGAAGTCCTCAACCTGAACACTGGATGACATCATGCAGTCATGCATGAGCTTTAGTGGTCTGTGTGTGTGTGTGTGTGTGTGTCCTCCAGATTCTGCGTCATCAACGCTGGCGTCCTGTACGTGTACTTCAGCAGTTTCCAGCAGGTGGACGAGGAGGAGTACGGGGGGACGTGGGAGCTCACTAAAGAAGGCTTCATGACTTCATTTGCTCTGTTTCTGGTAGATATGTTTGGCTTTCTCCTGCTAAACCTGTTATACTGTGTTTGGACTGATGCTTTATAAGGGCAGCAACAATAACATGGAACAGGCTTTTTGGACTCCAAAACTGTAGAACAACTATATCTGGACAGTTCGTAGGTCCTTTGCTGCGTACAATCTACACTATTAGCTGATTTCTAACACACACTCACAGTGTTCGGCTGGTCTTGTGTCTGTCAGAGCAGAAACTAAAGCTGATTCTCTCCGCGTGTTTCCCGTCGTCTCCGGTCGTGTTCATAGTAGATTACGTGAGCTTATTTTGTCCATCAAAAGATCTGAAAAAAACCCATACATTTACCCACCATAGACCCTCCGCTCGGAGAAATCAGGACAGAAGGCAAGGCAAGTTTATTTATATAGCACATTTCATACACAATGGCAATTCAAAGTGCTTTACATAGAAGAAATTAAAATAATTAAGAATAATTAAAAGAATTTAGAAAAATAAAATAAAATACAGCAGTACAAACAGTGGGATGAACAGCGGCTCATTCAGTAAATGCACAGCTAAACAGAAGTGTTTTGAGTCTGGATTTGAATGTGACCACTGTAGGAGCACATCTGATCTCTTCTGGAAGCTGGTTCCAGCATAATAGCTAAAAGCGGACTCACCATGCTTAGAGTGAACCCTTGGTATTTCTAGCTGATATGATCCTAATGATCTGAGAGATCTGTTGGGTTTATATTCAGTGACCTGTAGTGTATTGAGGTCCTAGGCCATTGAGTGATTTACATACCAGTAATAATACTTTAAAATCAATCCTAAATGTAACTGGGAGCCAGTGTAAAGACCTGAGGACTGGTGTGATATGTTCATATTTCCTGGTTCTGCTGAGAATCCTGGCGGCAGGGTTCTGTATGAGCTGACACTGTCTTATGGTCTTTTGGGAAGTGAAGTGAATGAAAGTGGACAAAAGAGACGGATTAAAACACCAGGTGTAAACGGGAATGTGTCTCCCTCGTCTACTTGTGATCCGATCGACCAAAACACTCTTAACACCAGGTGTAAACAGGGCCTATGAAACTTAACTTGTATTAAAGGGTTAGTTCACCCAAAAATGAAAACTCTGTCAGTGATTACTCTCCCTCATGTTGTTCCGACCCCGTGAGACTTTCGTTCGTCTTCAGAACACAAATGAAGATATTTCTGATGAAATCTGAGAGCTGTCTCACTCCTCCATAGGCTGTGAGGTAATCGATATCGGTAGGTAAAGACATCGTTAAAATAGTCAGAGTGACTCGAGTGGCTCAGCCTTAAGTTTATCAGGCGACGAGAATACTTTTTGTGCGCAAAAAACAACTAAAATAACGACTTTATTCCACTATTGATTTTCTTCCGTGTGTCTCTGATGAGTTCACGAGAGCAACTCTTTTTTGGGTATTAAGTGTTATTACTCATGTACATATTATTATACATATTATTGCTCATCATAACCACTTAAAACTGGCAAAAAACCTAACCAGAAATTTGGTGATCACTGATCGTTGTTTAGGTATTAAACCGTTAAGCTTTATCCTTACAATAGGCTTTAATGAAGCAGAAACGCTTAATGTCAGATTACCTCCATAATAATTGGACTTTGGGTTAGATTTGCAATATGAGAGAGAAATTTGGTAATCATTGTTTAGGTACATTAAACCACGTCATGTCATATTGTCAACATGGTACTTATGAAGCAGATTAGTGGGTCATATGTCTAATGCTTTTTGAAAACTTAAGGCTTTCTTCTTCATAAAACGAGTCGGACATCACATTTTTGTATACATTTTTATTTATTTTCATTAGTAAGCAGGACATCGTCTTTCAAAACATGACCTGCGTGACAGAGAAACAAAATGAATGTGTCATTGTACCCAGCACTTCTGAAAGTGGAACATGCTCATGTTTTAGAGAATGTAGTTTAATATTTTCGTTAATAATGATTTATCATATCCACCCGAAACTGATCCGAATGTTATTTTGATTATCATTACTTGACCCGCAGAGCCCCCGCGGATATAACCACGATCCACGCATCACTATAATCATTTTGTCTGCTTCTGCATCCATTGCATATTGAGCTGTTTTACTTCATTTTCCGGGTCAGAACGTCAGTGTAAATGCAGCCGTTTTATGTTATATTACTTTTTTGTAACTTTTTTTCTCATCTGGGCTTGATTGTTTAAAAAAAAAGGTCCTTTCACACCATCAGTGAAATGAAAAAGACAATATGGAGGCAGGAGAGCTGTCGGTCAATAAACGGGAAAACAGAGTGTATTTGAAAAAGCAACTCAGATATTTGGATGTAAAAGTAATGCGTTACTTTACTAGTTACTTGGAAAAAAGTAATTGATAACGTAACTCGCTTTACTTGTACTGTTACTCCGAACACGGATTATAACATATCAGTCTTTACTGTCACTTTGATCAATTGAATGTGTCTGGAATAAAAAAATGTTAAATTCCTTAAATGTACTGACTGCAAACTTATGAAAGGTAGTGTATTGCGTTGAGTGGCGTAGTATGTGCCTTAAGAAAATATTAATATTAGCCTAATTTTTACATGATAGGTCAATTTACGGTAAATCAATAATGCAAATTCTGAGTATTTTACTTAAAAAGTTGCACAGCTTGCCCCACTTTTCCTGAAGGAATGTCAGAGTTTATTCCAAAATCAAAGTAAAAAAAAGTTAAAATTTCCATACGTTTTTATTTTTTTGCATTGTGACTGACGGTATGTTCATGGCACATACCAGTAAATTCTCCTCCTCATATGAAATGTTATTCATTTTACTGTAATGAAGGAAGCGTTATTTTATTTAATCGACACTGGATTAATTCAGTACACCAAATACATTAATAAAACACCCCATTAATTGTTGTTGTAATTGATTATGAATGGAATGAGGGCTGTGATTCCTGTGGGTTGATCATCTCTAACTCGGCTCTTCTCTGAATGCTGTACAGTGTCTGATAACTGTGTGTGTGTGTGTGTGTGTTTCTTCAGGTGGTTTGGATCATATTCTACACGGCGCTACACTACGACTGAGGACCTGCAGGAAACCCATAGTCCTGGAGAGACTAAGACAGACATTTTATTTCATTTAAAATGGAAAGGCTGGATCGAGCCACTTTTCCAAGGCCTCTGTCTATGTTACCAGCAGCATGTGTGAGCCTTGAGGAAGAGGTGCATCATGGGTACAAGGCCTTCTCGCACCCAGGGGTCATTGAATTTTTTAAGCTAATACTGTCCAGTGCACTGCCACGGCTAATGGGTTCATAACTGTTATTTCTGGTTCGTCCTCTCTGCTTTTTCTCGCTCGAATGCCGCCGTATCGAGCAGGATTTAACTTAATTTTACGTTTTTTTGTTCGTTTCTTTCACGATTAGCTTCCAACACGGATTGTCTTACTCTGTTATGAACTGTCAGATACAATAGGAGTGTGTAAATTCTGTACAATTCATTTTATTGAATCCATAATGTATTAAAGAATTTCTTATGTCTCGTTGATGTAACATACTTCTCAGTATTTTATAGTGTATTCATGGAAATGCGAATGTTATGATTAATGTACCTGAGGCTGTAGAGAGACTATTTTCTGGCTGAAATGTTTTGGAGAATAAAATAAATCCTGGGCATTGTCTGCCCCACACTTTTCAACAGATCACGTTCTGATGGACATTTTATCCTTTATCTTTACAAATCCAGTAAATTTGTTTGTTTGATGACTGTATTGAGAGAAGTTCTGGATTTAAAGAGATCCACAACCATCCAATCAATTCCCCACGGACACAATCAAGCCCAGACCTATATTTGTTCTTGTTCCAGAAGCCGTGTTGCTCGGATACATGTACATAAGGCAGTGGCTCAATCCATCTCAACCAGGGAGGCTCAAGATGACTTAAAATTGTTTTAAAATAAGGCAAAACAACTACGAATCAAGATTTTAATTCGCCCTCCCAAAACTGTTTCCCTCACTGTCTTCCTCCTCCCGTTTGAGGTAGCCTAATTTTAAAAGACGTAATTTTTCAATTATGGGAAAAGTCATATAAAATCTTATAACTTGGTGTGTTCGGGAAGTCGTGTTTACGACTCCAGGTGTGTTCAAGTCACTTTACGAGTAAGATGGCGGTGTATCTTCTCTTAATTAAAAAAACAAAACAAAAAGCAGCAAGGTTTTTAACTACTTTTAAGAAAATTAAAAAAACAAAGAATATTCGTCAGGCGTATTTTGCTTATTTATGTTTTTAATTAACTAAATAAAAGCCTAACACTGGGTCAGTGAGCGCCATGACAGTATGAAAGCGAGGCTGTGAGGGATAGACTTTTCCAATGGCGTAAAAAGCTTTATAAAGCTCAACTGACATTTCTCTGAAATGTATTTTTGCAGTGTTTCGTCAACAGAACGATCCAAAAACACATTAAATAACAGTACAACCCACTGAAGAGTATGTCTATCCCTCACACTCGTCACAGCATCACTTACATTCCCGTTAAACATCAACGATGGCGCAGCTGTGAATAAGGTCTATTGTGGTATTCGCCATGTTTCTTGCACACCGAACCCAACTCGTAAAATAAAATCCCGAGCTTCCCACTTGTATTTAAGACATTGTGGTGACGTTCATGGGCGTTTAACTCGTAAATATACGATCTTTCCGACATGACTTGAACGCACTGGGCATTTTTATAATGATTTACCTACATTTTTTCTAGTTATGCCAAGCTCTAAAAAAATGATTGAGTAGAAATTGTGAGTAATATCCTTAAACATTATCGAGTAAATCATGCCGGTTTGTGCTCATTGGGAGGTATTATTGGAGTTGAGAAGGTTTCATATTTGTTCATTTGTGATCAGTAAAACCAGCCTTGCAATGGCAGTTGCATATATGGCATATTAATATTAATTAACCAGCAACTGAAGTCCATGTTTAGAGTGTGCAGTTCACTTAAATAATAATAATTGGTAATATTTCATACAGCTATTATGTTGCACGCATAGCGACAAACTTTAAAGCTGTGACCGTAATGTGCAGATATGAATGGATTATTGAAATTAACCCATTAATTGAGTTCAAAAGCAACTGAATTTTAACGATTTAGCCGGCATTACGGCAGAACTGGCTTTTTTTATTTTATTTAATTTTTAATAATTTTTTACAGCGTATATAAAAATACATTTTAAGTTATAAATTGTTATATATTTTATACAATTTTGACATTGATATTATTAAATGTATTTAATTTCGCACTGAATTCGCCGTGTCTTTGTCGTCCTCTAGTGTTGAGTTCACACGTGCGATCATGTCATCACCGAGTTCAATGACGTAGCATCATGGCGGCGCCCCACAACACCATGAAATTCTGGAAACCCGGTAAAATTCATATCGTGTATCGTGTTATACTAACATATACATATATACATGTTTTGACCTGTGATATTACTCCACAGTACGCGTATGCTACAGCAGCGCTGTGCTGTGTGTTGATTTATGTGCAATGTTAGTGTGTATTTGATGTATTAGAGTGTTACTGCAGTGCTGCATGACTATATAACATGATCACGTGCATCATGGACCAGCAACACAACACACAATACTCGAAAGTTATCCCACTATAATAATGCATTTGAATGGCATGGTTTGATCCAGACTCGTTATTCTCTCGTAGAAGCTCAGCATTTAACCAGGATGCTCTGAATCTACTGATGCATGACAGTAAACATGGAGCTGCTCCTGTCCGTGTGTGAACGGCTGATGTGTGTGTGTGTCTCTTCCAGGCTCAGAGGCTCCAGGTGTGTGTGAGGAGAGAGATCTGTCCACTGAGACCACCGGCTCGCCCATCATCTTTAACCCGCACACGGCTCTCTCCATAGAGAAACAGAGGCAGAGGCTGCCCGTCTTCAAGGTAACTACAGATATGTGTGTGTGTGTGTGGACCGCTGTTAAAAGCAGTGTAGGCAATGTTTGTCATAAACACTTTTTGTTTTACTGGTTGAAACTCTCTTCACATCCTGCTAATAGTCGTCTAAATATTAAATATACATATTCTGTGGAAGTCTCAGGACCAAAACATGTTCGTCCAATCATTGAATTCGGTCCGATGCGCTTGAATGGTTTAAAGTCCTATTAAATGCACACAAAGGAATCGATAAGAGGAATTTTAATTTTAATTTTATATCAAGTATCCCATTCCTGACCGTAAGTATTCGATTACAGAATTGAAATAGATTTTTGCTGCGGTTGAATAGTGCTTGTATTGCGCATAATTTGACTAATTCCCGCAGGATTCGCGAGCTCACACCAAAAGCCAGTGCACCGCTGATCTATGTAAGTGCCGCTCTCGTAAAGCCGCCCCTCAAACAGCTCGCGAGAACCAAACTGAGTTGTATTTCATGGCGTATTGTTCTTAGATGGTCAAATACACACAACATTGTGTCAAAATGCACGTCTTGGCGAGTATTCAGGTAATACAGTCAGTTTTGGAACATAAATAGTTGAGAGAAATCACGTTGTGTAACAGTGTATTGGATCAGTGCATACACTCTTAAAGGACAAGTTCGGTATTTTACACTTAAAGCCCTGTTTACAGATCGTATCTGATGAAATAGAACAGTTAAGATTAAAATTTGGACACATGCTCCTGTCCCGAGAATTTTAGGTTTATTTCGCTTTTGTGGACCTATTTTGCCAAACGCGTCACACCCGTGATTCTTCCGTTGAGAGCTTGAATAATAGACACTCCAGCCCAGTTGGTGGCGATAATGCACCTTTGCCAATTGCAAGCAAACCACGGGCATTTCATTGAATACACAGAAGAAGCAGAAGAAGAAGCGGCGGAGTAATACCGTAAAGGTGCTGCGGTCTCACATCACGTCCTACAAGTCAATGGAGTTGGACAAAAACTACGATAAAACCTGTTGGAATGCATATTTTTCAGCGATTTTTGAGTGAACATATCAGTGAACACCCCTGACCACTCGGTGAGTTTCACGTCTTTGTAAACGAAAGTTTAATGTGTTTTTAGGACGGAATCTTCCAGTGCACATAGACAACCATTGTGGGGGTGGGGGTGGGGGGGGGGGGGGCTCCCAGCTGGCTGTAGGTAGCGGCAGCGCGCAGTGATATGACGGGGAAGAAAATAGTGCCAAGCCATTACGAGGTCTGACCTCTCCATAGACAGCGGTTTTGTGCTGCAAATATATCACTCTTTTGAACACATATTGATTTGAGAAGAAAAAAGCTTTATTGCCGTGACCCCAGCAAACTTGCCGGACTAATTTCATCTTGACCAAAACTGGACCGGAGCTCGGCTCACAGGACGCTGTCGGGGGTAAGTCATGGTCAATGCACCACACTGCTTATGGGGAAGCTCCATAGGGAGAGACTAGTTGGCACTTCAGCACTGCGTTGTCATCGGGTCCAGGTGAAGGTCCTTCATCAGATCTGGATACGGCCTGGATCCGGCAGGCTGCGGGAAAACCTCGGGATAAACAAAGACACTAAAATTAGCGTAGATGCCATTCTTCTTATGATGTAACGAGTACTTCAGGATTTTCCCATAAATTCCCGGTTCCAAAAGACAAAAATCACTTTAATTATAAGCATTAATCTGTGTTTGAGTTTTACAACGAAGACTATCCAATGTTATTTTTAATTTTTTTTACATTTAATTACATTATTTTATTTCTTTAGTGTTTCTTACCCGAGTACTAGCCTAATGTTAGACCCACCTGAAAAACTCAAAGCCATGTTTATTTCATTTGTACTATCATTTGCTATTTGTTTATTTGTTCTTATTTTATTAACGACTATTTACTTGTCTTTTTTTTTAATTATCACAAAATTTTAGATGATAAAAAAAAATATCTCTATGGCAGTTTTCCCTGTGGTATCGAATATCGATATTTTTCAAGGTATCGTATCGAAGTAAAAAAATCCAGTATCGTGACAACACTAGTGTGAGTTCATTTCACTTTTAGTGTGAAAGGGCCTTTACATTTGCCAAAAAATAAAACTTATTTTTTTTGTTATGAAAAAACAAACATGCTAGTCCAGCCCAAGTCAGAAAAATTAACGCATTACATTACTTTCCATAAAAAGTAACTTACGCAATATTGTAACACATTATTTTTAACAGCAACTCTTCCCAACACTTCACTGTTTACAATATTGTTTGCAGTTTCTCCTGTATTTATGAATGATGTTTGTTTGTTGAATCCAGCACAGAAACAACATCCTCTATGCGGTGGAGAGTTTCCAGACTGTGGTGATCGTTGGAGAAACAGGATCTGGGAAAAGCACACAAATCCCACAGGTTTGTACCGTCAGTGGCTACGTTTACATGCAAACATACAATCCATTAGTGATCGGATTGACGGCTCAATCGGACTGAAAAGCCTTCATGTAAACACCGTAATCGATCCGATTGAAATTCCGATCGGATTGAAAGAGGTGGTTCATGCCTTTTCTAATCCGATCGAGAGAACATGTAAACACTTGATCGGATTGAAAACCGAAACTGAAAGGACTGCGCATGTGCAATGACGTTGACATAGCATAATGATGCGCTGAGCGAGCTGTTGTTCATAAAGTGTCGTATAAATGAGTGTCCCGTCATCCTATAATCCTCCTTTCCCTCAGCGTCTGTGAAGTGGAGCAGGACAATGTCCCACCAGTCCTTGTTTCAGACTCTCATCCACAGACGACTGGTTTTGGGCATTTTTACTGCGTGATAAATAT
>CM038640.1:5590441-5610441 GCA_021554675.1 Leuciscus idus | reverse complement strand
TGCAGCCTGGGACTAGACTCAGACCTTGCCTGTGAAACCGGGGGTATAATATCTTACCAACCCCAAACTTCTGAAACCATATTATCAGTTGGCAAGGTTGTGGAGCAGAAGTGGTTATCTGATGATCTTAGATCGGTGTGTTGATGTACTAATAATGCTTCTCGCACAGAAATTTCAAGATTTCTTCAACCTGAATGAGTCTGGAGACCCGAATAAAGACACCTGTGGCATTCTGACGGTCGAGGGCCGGACTTTCCCGGTGGATATCTTCTACACTGTCAGGTGTTTACTCCGCTGCGTTTACACACGGTCAGGGTCTCTGTGCTCTGAGTGATGAAACTGAGGGGAATGTGTTTGTGTCTAGTCCTGTGCCAGACTATGTGAAGGCGACGGTGGAGACCGTGCTGAAGATCCACGAGACCGAGGAGGATGGAGACGTGCTGGCGTTTCTCACAGGACAGGTGTGTGTGTGTGTGTGTGTGTGTGTGTGTGTTGCTCTGTTCTGGGATGCTGTTTTTTTTTTTTTTTTTTAGGTCTTAAAAACATAACATGTGATTTTAAACACTTTGAAGCTGCCTTGATTTTGATATGGTGTACTATTATTGCTCTTAGGAATAGAAAGTTCTGTCTTTAAAGGGATATTTCACCGCTGGAAAGATGAATGTGTATTTAAATTGGGTCATTTATGTAGTAGAAATTAGGGATGGGCATGATTAATCGACGATCGATAATTGATCGTTAAGAATTTCGTCGATCACGTTTATTTGTTATCGATTAAACTAATGCAGGTTGCGTTGCGTAGTGTGAGTCTTGAAGCAATGGAATTAATTTTAGCGCGGAGGTACCTGTGCATCCCGGCAACGTCAGTCCCCTCAGAGCGGGTGTTTTCGGCGGCTGGACTGGCTGTCACCAGGTTGCGGTCGCGTCTGATCCCAGATCATGTCAACATGCTTATCTTTCTCAACAGAAATCAGTAGACTGGTGCAGAAGTTCTATGGGAACTTCATGCGTTTTCTCAGATCGGATAGCTATCTGATTTATCAAAACGATTCCATTTACACCTGGTCACATAAATGTGTTTTTGCAAAACGGATATAAATCCGATCTTGAATTCCCGCGCTATATGCATATTTAAATTGTTGCACGTCATCGAATCGAAAGCAACTGATATGAGCTGCATTTTATTGATCATCAGCGAAAATTTCTAAATCAAAGACCGCAACAAGATATTGCGGCAACAGCCCTGGTAAGATCATTTCGGTTCTTTACTTTTAATGAAGATGATTGTGTGTTGATGAATGACTTTCACTTTGATTTGCGATAGTTTGCACGTTGGCTTGATGAATAGATGCTCATCTGTGGTGATGCGTGTTGAAGTAGCGTCGTCATATCTGGATATAACATGACATATAGCCTATAACACGCTCTCACACGTTTATTTCTTATCATTTTTGGGATAAGTCAAATTTACATATGTGGTTTCAACAACCAGATGCATTTACTCTTGTCCAGTTTCGTCTGGAATGCGTCTCAGATCTCCTCCTGAAGTGGTTTGAACGATCGGATTTAAATCCGTCTCGAATGCGTTTCGGAGGGCATTTAGATTTGGTCTTTTCACGACCGGATAGCTATCCGATCACAGAAAACGGATGAAGTGGCCATGGGTCTATGTTTAAGAACGCCGGCTCGCAGCTGCAGGTTCCGCTGGTTTAGAGCACCGCAGGAATCTTCAAGTCTACCGAACGTCCAGTTTCACTGCCACAAGTTGATCTTCTTGTAATAAACATCTCATCGAGGACAAACAAACTGTATTTTTGTATTTTCATTGCATTTTTAATTTATAAAAAGTTAAAGAAATAATGAATTTCAATATAAAAATATTAATGATTAATCGATAGTCGATCGTTAATTCTCCCGACGATCGACTAAGAAAATTTAATCGAATGCCCATCCCTAGTAGAAATGTGAAATTATTTTAGAAGTTGGTGCCTTCTAGACTGAGAAAAGCCAGAAAATGTATTTTTGGCTCATGTGGATGAAAGACAACAACTCCCAGAATGCACTTGCTTCTACGAGGCCACTCCCAAGCCACGCCTACCGGTTACAGAGGGCAGTATCGGAAGAACTAGGCTACTAGTCGACTCGAAACTGAAAAGACAGCGTTTTATCGTGAGATCCCCCTATGGGCGGGTTGAAAACATGCGGATCGAGCTCCTCCTACTGGCTGTAGTCTCTCGCCTCTGGACAAAAAAGCCTCTGATGACGAAAAATTACGATTTTTGCGTCATCTGAGTTTTTTTTCCAGACACACAATACAGAAATCTCTCGTCTCAGGGGGACATGAGGGAGGGAAGCACGGTCATTCGAGAATACTACCGGGTTTCTACTGATACAAAGCTTAATACTAATCAGTGAAGTATCCCTTTAATTACTCGCCCTCATGTCCGTTCCACACCCACAAGACTTTCGTTTATCTTCGCAAGATATTTGAATGAAATCTGAGAGATTTCTGTCCCTCCATTGAAAGTCTATTCATCCAAAACATCAAGAGATCATAAAATAAATCCATATGAATGGAGCAGTTTAATCCAAGTTTTCAGAAGAGACACGATTACCTTATATGATGAAGAGGTTCATGCTGCCTTCACATGTTCTCGGATATCTCCTACTTCCCACTTCTGAAGCCACGACTATGCCTATTTATTGGGAAAATCTTATTAAAGCCAACATATTCAGCGTCCCATTCATTGACCACCATGTAAACTTTCACTACACTATCAAATAAAGGGTGGGCGATATAAACAAAATCTTATTTCACGCTATGAGAAATGTTATTTCACGGTAACGATATATATATCACGATATAGCTATTTTTTATTTAAAATAAGAACAAAGAAGCAAATGACAAACAGTAGAACACATTCAATAGAGTGAAGATACAAATGAAATAAACTTTACTGCTACAGTAGTTTTACTCGATGAATCAAATATGAACCGAGTCTTATTGAAGATACAAAAGTGATTCATCGAGAGCAGTGAGTGAATTTTGTGTAAACAACTGTTTACGTTAATTTAAGACGTAACCGACTATGTTTATGTGAATACTCCACAACATTGGCAAAATTGCATTTCCCTAATAGCCTAAACACAGGCTTTACTTCCTTCAAACATAAATTCTCACACCCATTTAAACATTGCTCCTCCATTGCTGCTTAAAGGGGTGGTTGATTATGATTTCACTTTTGTAACTTTAGTTAGTGTGTAATGTTGCTGTTTTAGCATAAACAACATCTGCAAACTTACAAAGCTCAAAGTTCAAAGCAAAGGGAGATATTTGCTTTTAAAGAAATCGCTTTGTAAGGTGCATTTTTGCTCAACCTTAAAAAGTGAAAATTTTAACATGCTATATACAAATATCTGTGGGGTATTTTGAGCTAAAACTTCACACACACACTCTGGGGACATCAAAGACTTATTTTACATCTTGTGAAAAGGGCATCATACCACCCCTTTAAACAAGTGAACTATCTAAAGAGAGTGTGCCTGATAAAAAACAGCTTTAAACACGTTTAATACTTCCATCATTATGTTGGAAACATTCTTATAAGAATAATTTCTGTTAAGCTTGTCAAGTCAAGTCAAGTTTATTTGTATAGCGCTTTTCACAATACAGATTGTATCAAAGCAGCTTCACAGTATTAAATTAAAATAATACAACAAAGTTTGTTTCAAGAGGAATTTATTGATTGATAAAATTAAATTAAATATCCCCAAAATATCCCCAACTGAGCAAGCCAAAGGCAACAGTGGCAAGGAACCGAAAAACTCCATCAAGTGACCTAATGGTGTCCTAAAACTCCATCAGGTGACCTAATGGAGAAAAAAAACCTTGGGAGAACCCAGGCTCAGTCGGGGGCCAGTTCTCCTCTGGCATTTATGAGCTAGAGGCCGGATTGTAGTTTGAACTGTAGGATTATATGAATGCCTGGCTGAAGAGATGCGACTTTAATCTAGTTTTAAACTGGGAGAGCGAGTCTGAGCAACAAACAGTATCAGGAAGACTATTCCAGAGTTTTTGAGCCAAATGTGAAAAAGCTCTCCCTCCTTTGGTGGTTCTGGATATCCTAGGTATGACCAAAAGCCTTGAATTTAGTGATCTTAAAGAGCGCGATGGATTATAGGGTGATAGAAGATCCGTTAAATAGACTGGAGCTAAGCCGTTTAGGGCTTTATAAGTCAGTAGCAATATCTTATAATTAATACGGAGCTTTATAGGTAACCAATGCAGTGATGATAAAATCGGTGTTATATGATCATATTTTCTTGTATAGCTTGTGTATATTTTTAGAAAGCTTTTCATCATCATCATCATCATCATCTTCTTCCGCTTATCCGGGGCCGGGTCGCGGGGGCAGCAGTCTACGCAGAGATGCCCAGACCTCCCTCTCCCTAGACACTTCCTCCAGCTCTTCCGGGGGGACACCGTGGCGTTCCCAGGCCAGCCGTGAGACATAGTCCCTCCAGCGTGTCCTAGGTCTTCCCCGGGGTCTCCTCCCAGTGGGACGTGCCCGGAACACCTTCCCGGGAAGGCGTCCAGGAGGCATCCGAAACGGATGCCTGAGCCACCTCAGCTGACCCCTCTCGATGTGGAGGAGCAGCGGCTCTACTCTGAGCTCCTCCCGAGTGACTGAGCTTCTCACCCTATCTCTAAGGGATCGCCCAGCCACCCTGCGGAGAAAGCTCATTTCGGCCACCTGTATCCGGGATCTTGTCCTTTCGGTCATGAGGAGCTCATGACCATAGGTGAGAGTAGGAACATAGATTGACCGGTAAATCGAAAGCTTCGCCTTACAGCTCAGCTCTTTCTTCACCACGACAGACCGGTACATCGACCGCATTACTGCAGAAGCTGCACCGATCCGTCTGTCAATCTCTCGTTCCATCCTTCTCTCACTCGTGAACAAAACCCGAAGATACTTAAACTCCTCCACTTGAGGCAGGAACTCTCCACCAACCTGAAGTGAGCAAGCCACCCTTTTCCGACTGAGGACCATGGCCTCAGATTTGGAGGTGCTGATTCTCATCCCAGCCGCTTCACACTCGGCTGCAAACCATCCCAGTGCATGCTGAAGGTCCTGGTCTGATGGGGCCAACACGACAACATCATCCGCAAAGAGCAGAGACGAAATCGTGTTGTCCCCAAACCTGACACCCTCCGGCCCCTGGCTGCGCCTAGAAATTCTGTCCATAAAAATTATAAACAGAACTGGCGACAAAGGGCAGCCCTTCCGGAGTCCAACATGCACCGGGAACAAGTCTGACTTACTGCCGGCAATGCGAACCAAGCTCCTGCTCCGGTCATACAGGGACCGGAGAGCCCTTAGCAAAGGACCCCGGACCCCATACTCCCGGAGCACCCTCCACAGGACGCCGCAAGGGACACAGTCGAATGCCTTCTCCAAATCCACAAAACACATGTAGATTGGTTGGGCAAACTCCCATGAACCCTCCAGCACCCTGTAGAGGGTATAGAGCTGGTCCAGTGTTCCACGGCCTGGACGAAAACCACACTGTTCCTCCTGAATCCGAGGTTCTACTATCGGCTGTATTCTCCTCTCCAGTACCCTGGCATAGACTTTCCCAGGGAGGCTGAGAAGTGTGATCCCCCTGTAGTTGGAACACACCCTCCGGTCCCCCTTCTTAAAAAGAGGGACCACCACCCCGGTCTGCCAGTCCAAAGCCCGACTGCCACGCGATGCTGCAGAGGCGTGTCAGCCAAGACAGCCCCACAGCATCCAGAGACTTGAGGTACTCAGGGCGGATCTCATCCATCCCCGGTGCCTTGCCACCGAGGAGTTTCTTGACTACCTCGGTGACTTCAGCCCGGGTGATGGACAAGTCCACCTCTGAGCCCTCAGCCTCTGCTTCCTCAATGGAAGACGTGACGGCGGGATTGAGGAGATCCTCGAAGTATTCCTTCCACCGTCCAACGACATCCCCAGTTGAGGTCAACAGCTGCCCACCTCCACTGTAGACAGCATTGGTAGGGCACTGCTTCCCTCTCCTGAGGCGCCGGACGGTTTGCCAGAATCTCTTCGAGGCCAGCCGATAGTCCTTCTCCATGGCCTCACCGAACTCCTCCCAGGCCCGAGTTTTTGCCTCCACAACCACCTGGGCTGCAGTCCGCTTGGCCTGCCGGTACCCGTCAGCGGCCTCAGGAGTCCCACAAGCCAACCAGGCCCGATAGGACTCCTTCTTCAGCTTGACGGCATCCCTTACTTCCGGTGTCCACCACCGGGTTCGGGGATTGCCGCCTCGACAGGCACCGGAGACCTTACAGCCACAGCTCAGAGCGGCCGCTTCGACAATGGAGGTGGAGAACATGGTCCACTCGGACTCAATATCTCCAACCACCCTCGGGATCCGGTCGAAGCTCCGCCGGAGGTGGGAGTTGAAGATCTCTCTGACAAGAGACTCGGACAAACGTTCCCAGCAGACCCTTACAGTACGCTTGGGTCTGCCGAGTCTGCCGAGTCTGTCCAGCTTCCTCCCCCGCCATCGGATCCAACTCACCACCAGGTGGTGATCAGTTGACAGCTCCGTCCCTCTCTTCACCCGAGTGTCCAAGACATACGGCCGGAGGTCAGATGAAATGACCACAAAGTCGATCATCGACCTACGGCCTAGGGTGTCCTGGTGCCACGTGCACTGATGGACACCCTTATGCTTGAACATGGTGTTTGTTATGGACAAGCTGTAACTAGGAGCCAGAGGACGCAAGTTCGTTGCGTTTTTCCGTGAAATGAGATTTCCGTGTCTTTATTAAAATCAACACATTAATGATTACCCGCAATTAATTTAAATGTTATTTTTTTAATCCTGACCCAAGGATGATCCAGTCTCAATGAATATAACCGTGACCCGCGCATCACCACTGTACTGTCAATAGCATTATGATGTAAAAAATACACATTTATTTAGTTTTAAGTGAAACCATTGTAATCATGATAGTATTCCCACTGTAATTAGATTTGTTTAGTACTGTAAAGAAATTAGTTACCAGATTTTTGTATCCTGATGATGTAAAGCAGTTGTATGTATGCATATACACATTGATTAACGACACTATGGCAAGCCGTTTTAACTTTTATTCATTTCCAGGATATGAATTCTTGATATCTGTAATTATATTTTTACTAGTGAAATGTCACCATAGGCTGCCATTCAAAATCAGTTGTTGATATCAAGAATTGATTTCTTAATTGTAGAAATATCATTTTTGATATCAATAATTACATTGTTACTAGTAAAAATGCGAATTACTGATATCAACAATTGAATTGCTACTAGTAACATTTTCATTTCAGATATCTAAAATGGCTTTCTTACTAGTAACAATCACATTCATGATATCAGAAATTAACATTGTCACTAGTGAAAATTGAATTATTGATATAAAAAATGAACATTGTTACTAGTAGCAATTCAAATGTTGATATCAAGAATAGACATTTCAACTAGTGACAGTTTAATTCTTGATATCAAAAATAAAGGTTTTTACTAGTAAGAATTGTATTTCTGATATGTGAAATTGTAATTTCAACTAGTAAGAAATCAATTATTGATATCAACAGTGGATTTTGAATGGCAGCCTATGGTGACATTTCACCAGTGAAAATACAATTACAGATATCAAGAATTATAGTTTTTACTAGTTGAAATTAAATTGTTGATATCAATAATTAGCATTGTTATAGTAGAAATCTAATTCCTGATATCAATAACTATCATTTTAACTAGTAAAAATTGAATTGTTGATATCAAGAATTTGTATCCTGGAAATTAATAAGTTAAAACGGCTTGCCATAGTGACACACATCGAGCACTTGTGTGGGAATGGCAGCTTTAAAGTGTGTTCAGCTCGAGATAAACACGTCCATTGAATGTTGGAACAGGAGGAGGTGGAGAAGGTGGTGTCTCTGCTCCAGGAACAGGCGCGCACCCTGTCCCGCTACGGGATGAAGAAGCACCTGTGTGTGTTGCCCATGTACGCGGGCCTGCCCTACAGCGAACAGATGAGGGCGTTCGAGAGGATGCCGCCCACTGTCAGAAAGGTGCAGAAACTCTCATCTGGGATTCAACCATTTACAGCTCAGCATGATTGAGATATCACAGAGGTGAACGTGTCATCAGTGCTGAGCCGGATCTTCTTCACGACAGTTGATGTTTTTCAGGTGGTGGTCGCAACCAATATAGCGGAGACCTCCATCACCATCAACGGCGTGGTGTTTGTGATTGACTGTGCGTTTGTCAAGCTGCGGGCGTATAATCCGCTGACAGCGATCGAGTCTCTGATCGTGACGCCCATCTCCAAAGCCTCCGCCTGCCAGAGAGCCGGACGAGCCGGGAGGAACCGCGCAGGGAAGTGCTTCCGCCTCTACACAGGTACTGCGCCCACACTTACTTCTGTTATAGCAGATCTACTTCATATATTTTTTAAAATTTATATAATAGAAATATATAGTCAACTAATTTCTGAACTCCCTGAAACGCCTTGAGTTTCTTCCGGGAACAATATTCCTCATTTAAATAATTCATACGCAGAATAAAGGGGCGGGGCCTGTTGAGTGAGTTAGTAGTGTGTTGAAACTGGCGGTCATAGTAAGGCGCGGGACATTTCCCAAACACACTCGAAGCGATTGACCAATCACAACACACTGATCCAGCCGACCAATCAGAGCACAGTGTGCTTTTCAGAAGGAGGGGCTTCCTAGAGACAGGAACTAAACAGAGCGTTACTGACAGACTGGGAAGAGAGGAGCTGCAACAATGGAGAATATGGGGAACAAAATGTGTTTTTGAACATTCAAGTGTGAAAACCTGATCTAGTAGAGCCAAAAAATAACATCATCACTTTGATAAAGTGCATATTAGATCCCCTTTAAATATATTAAACTTACGGGTTGGGGAAGTTCCACTCAAAAAGACTGAAAAAAATCATTTAAAATCATAAGGTTGCGCTACAAATGATCCTTATCTGTCAGTTTGACTGAATGTTTAATAATGATTAAATAATTACAAAAACAAACTAATAATAAATGACTAATGACTAATAAATGACTAATAATTATCAGTAATAATGTTTACTTCCGTTCTGCCCCACAACACTGAAGGCCTATTATACTGTACTGTAGTGAACTACACAACACTGAAGGCCTATTATACTGTACTATAGTGAACTACACAACACTGAAGGCCTGTTATACTGTACTGTAGTGAACTACACAACACTGAAGGCCTATTATACTGTACTATAGTGAACTACACAACACTGAAGGCCTATTATACTGTACTGTAGTGAACTACACAACACTGAAGGCCTATTATACTGTACTATAGTGAACTACACAACACTGAAGGCCTATTATACTGTACTGTAGTGAACTACACAACGCTGAAGGCCTGTTATACTGTACTGTAGTGAACTACACAACACTGAAGGCCTATTATACTGTACTGTAGTGAACTACACAACACTGAAGGCCTATTATACTGTACTGTAGTGAACTACACAACACTGAAGGCCTATTATACTGTACTGTAGTGAACTACACAACACTGAAGGCCTATTATACTGTACTGTAGTGAACTACACAACACTGACTGAAGGCCTGTTATACTGTACTGTAGTGAACTACACAACACTGACTGAAGGCCTGTTATACTGTACTGTAGTGAACTACACAACACTGAAGTCCTGTTATACTGTACTGTAGTGAACTACACAACGCTGAAGGCCTGTTATACTGTACTGTAGTGAACTACACAACGCTGAAGGCCTGTTATACTGTACTGTAGTGAACTACACAACACTGAAGGCCTATTATACTGTACTGTAGTGAACTACACAACACTGAAGGCCTGTTATACTGTACTGTAGTGAACTACACAACGCTGAAGGCCTGTTATACTGTACTGTAGTGAACTACACAACACTGAAGGCCTATTATACTGTACTGTAGTGAACTACACAACACTGAAGGCCTGTTATACTGTACTGTAGTGAACTACACAACACTGAAGGCCTGTTATACTGTACTGTAGTGAACTACACAACACTGACTGAAGGCCTGTTATACTGTACTGTAGTGAACTACACAACACTGAAGGCCTATTATACTGTACTGTAGTGAACTACACAACACTGACTGAAGGCCTGTTATACTGTACTGTAGTGAACTACACAACACTGAAGGCCTATTATACTGTACTGTAGTGAACTACACAACACTGAAGGCCTGTTATACTGTACTGTAGTGAACTACACAACACTGAAGGCCTGTTATACTGTACTGTAGTGAACTACACAACACTGAAGGCCTGTTATACTGTACTGTAGTGAACTACACAACACTGAAGGCCTGTTATACTGTACTGTAGTGAACTACACAACACTGAAGGCCTATTATACTGTACTGTAGTGAACTACACAACACTGAAGGCCTATTGTACTGTACTGTAGTGAACTACACAACACTGAAGGCCTATTGTACTGTACTGTAGTGAACTGCACAACACTGAAGGCCTATTGTACTGTACTGTAGTGAACTGCACAACACTGAAGGCCTGTTGTACTGTACTGTAGTGAACTACACAACACTGAAGGCCTGTTATACTGTACTGTAGTGAACTACACAACACTGAAGGCCTGTTATACTGTACTGTAGTGAACTACACAACACTGAAGGCCTGTTATACTGTACTGTAGTGAACTACACAACACTGAAGGCCTGTTATACTGTACTGTAGTGAACTACACAACACTGAAGGCCTATTATACTGTACTGTAGTGAACTACACAACACTGAAGGCCTGTTATACTGTACTGTAGTGAACTACACAACACTGAAGGCCTATTATACTGTACTGTAGTGAACTACACAACACTGACTGAAGGCCTGTTATACTGTACTGTAGTGAACTACACAACACTGAAGGCCTGTTATACTGTACTGTAGTGAACTACACAACACTGAAGGCCTGTTATACTGTAGTGAACTGAGAGTGTGTAGTAGTGTTGTTTTGTGCGTGTGTGTCGATCAGAGGAGGACTTTGAGAAGCTGCCGGCGTCCACCGTCCCGGAGATGCAGCGCTCTAATCTGGCTCCGGTCATCCTGCAGCTCAAAGCCCTGGGCATCGACAACGTGCTGCGCTTCAGCTTCCTCTCCGTGAGTGTGTCCCACTGATACATCCACACATGTATCCGCCTCGCTGTTGTTCACGTGTGCCTGACTCCGTGTGCTCGTCCCGCAGCCTCCTCCTGCTCAGTCCATGGTCCAGGCCCTGGAGCTGCTCTTCGCTCTCGGAGGTAGAGGAACCAGACACTTTCTTTCACTGTCGCTCGCATGGTTGTCTGCGTGTGACCTCACTCCATGTGCTTCTGACAGGTCTGGATCAGTACGGGCGTCTCACCGACCCGATGGGGGTGCGGATGGCAGAGTTCCCGCTCAGCCCCATGTTTGCCAAGATGCTGCTGGAGTCTGGAAACTTCGGCTGCTCCAAGGAGATCGTCACCATCGCGGCCATGATGCAGATTCAAAACCTGTTCACGGTGCCACACAATCAGAGGAAAGCAGCTGTACGTCTGGGTTTACTGTTGTTTTTTCTGCTTTATGAACCATTTTAGTGTATTTGTCCCAATAAAGCGTATTTCTGTGTGTGTGGTCAGGCGCGGGAGCACAGGAAGTTTGCCGTGGCTGAGGGGGATCATCTCACCATGCTGAATGTTTATGAGGCGTTCATAAAGGTAACGGAGCAGGACCTCACTCAAATTCACTTTTACCTCAATGAAGAATGGTTTATTTTAGGACTGTCACGATTCCTCGTTAAATTCGAGATCCTTGATTGCATTTTACCCGTGTCCATTATCCGGAACCAGAAGCGTTGAGAATCTGTGAACCGCATTATTAGGTTGTTCTCTACGGCTGTACAATGTATTAAAACCATTTAAAAATCGTACAATAGCATAGTTCTTTCTTAATAATATACGTTTATAAAACGTATAGTTCCGGTCCTTGATTCTGATTGGTTGAGCCATGTTCAAAACTTGTGTATATATATATATATATATATATATATATTATATAATATAATATAATATAATACAAAAATGAAATGTCTACAAATTAAATGAACTAAACTAAAAAAAAAAGTTTTATTTTACCATACAACTGTAAAAGTCACATAAACCAAGCAAAATCCGATCAGATCGTTCAGACTGAAACGGATTTCCAGAAATGTATATGTATGTAGCTTGAAACAGATTTGTAAAGATTGGATATCATGTGATTTTTAACCGTTCACACTATCTAAATCTAATCGGTTTCCAATCGGATTTGCATAGAAATCGGATTTGGACTGACAGTCTGAACGAGAGCTGCTCTTTTGTTGACAACAGCTGGATTATAATAATAAACATTTATTTGTAAAGCACTTTTCATACATAGAATGCAACTCAAAGTGTTTTACATGCATACAATCAAACAATACAATCACACAATGTAAATATTAAAATATTCGAAAACAACTCTAAAGGTTCAGCGTGTAAAATAGTTAATTGGCAATATAGTTTGACCTCAATATCGATATAAAATAAAATAAATTAAACAATGAGAAAAAATGTGAAGGTAAAATAGAACATAAAACTGACTTACACACAGCTTTGTTATATTACAACACCTTATATTATAAGCACTTCTCATATGTGTGTGAAGGTGACTGTAAAAGCGACTTGAACTTGAGCAGTTGTAGAGATGAAGTGTGTGTGTAGAGATGTAGAGATGAAGTGTGTGTGTAGAGATGAAGTGTGTGTGTGTAGAGATGAAGTGTGTGTGTAGAGATGAAGTGTGTGTGTGTGTAGAGATGATGAAGTGTGTGTAGAGATGATGAAGTGTGTGTAGAGATGATGAAGTGTGTGTAGAGATGAAGTGTGTGTAGAGATGAAGTGTGTGTAGAGATGAAGTGTGTGTAGAGATGAAGTGTGTGTAGAGATGAAGTGTGTGTAGAGATGAAGTGTGTGTAGAGATGAAGTGTGTGTAGAGATGAAGTGTGTGTAGAGATGAAGTGTGTGTAGAGATGAAGTGTGTGTAGAGATGAAGTGTGTGTAGAGATGAAGTGTGTGTAGAGATGAAGTGTGTGTAGAGCAGCATTTACTGCAAACTGAGACACACTGAGATACTGGGAAAAACAAACAGCTTGTGTGTAAATGAACACAGTGCTGCGCTTCACTATGAAACACGCAGCGCGTATATTTCTTTAATCCATTCGCAGCCTTTGAGATTTAATAAGCGCCCTAAGCCATATCGTACTGTGGGGGTTATTTCGATTACTTGCGCAGCCCTAACTTTAAGTCACCTTGAGGCCTCCTGTTTGAGAACCACAGATTTGTGATGTTGAATGAAGGGATAAGGGTACTTGTGTTGGTATTGTGATGTTGAGTGGAGTGTGTAACTGGCTCATGTGTTCCCGCAGCATCAGAAGAGTTCTCAGTGGTGTCAGGATCACTTCCTCCACTATAAAGGTCTCCTGCGGGCCGTGGCCGTACGGGAGCAGCTGCGACACCTCCTCAACAAGTTTAAGGTGCCTCGCACCTCCAGCGAGGGTGAGCTCTCCTTTCTGTCAGCAACAAGGTGTCATATCGGTTTGTTTTATCCAGATGTTGGTCATGACCGTGTTTTCTAGGGGTGTAACAATATATCGCAATACGAAAATGCAACAATATGTATCGTGGATAGTGACAATCTGTATTGTGTATAGTTCACCCAGAAAAAAAGTTTTCAGAGTTTTAGTGTCAGTACTACATTAAACTACTACGGAAGCCCTGAACCGCAAAAAAACAAAACAATTACGAGATTAAAGTCGAAACATTTGGAGAATAAACACTTTGTGTGTGTGCTTGGCGTTGTTTCACCTTCATAATTGCCGCACAGGCATTCATAAGTGCGCGTCCACTGGTGCAGAGCGAGTGTTTCCAATTCATTACTCACATACGTGTGTGTGCACACACACACTCACACAAAGAACTTCTACGGAAGACTGTATTCTCGTAATTTTGACTTTACGAGATTAAAGTCGAAATATTTTGAGATCAAAGACTTTAATCTCTAAATATTTCGACTTTAATCTCTAAATATTTCGACTTTTTTCTGGAAATGCTCGATTTTAATTTTATTTAAATTTTTTTACATTGAGGTTCAGGGCTTCCGTAAACTACTATATATAATGTTGAATATCATGTATAATAAAGCAATGGGGGGATATGTGTGGGCCTGATAGTGATAATGCCAAATGTCGCAGTAATATCGTATCGTGAGTTCAGTATCGTGATATGTCTCGAATCGTGCCGTGTGTATGGTTACACCCCTAGTGTTGTCATGTGAGTTTAGAGATGTGTCCCTCTTCTGTCTGCTCTGAAGGAGATCCGGATGTGATTCTCCGATGTATTGTGTCCGGGTTTTTTGCGAACGCCGCCCGCATGCATCACTCCGGCTCCTACAGGTCGGTTCGCTTATCCTCAATAGTTCCTCTTCATCAGTGACAGTCACCTGACTTTTCCAGCCATATTTGCATGTGTCTGTTCTTCTTGTAATGCTGTACATCGTCCAGGACTCTACGCGACGACAGAGAGCTGTTCATCCACCCCGATTCGGTGCTGTATGGAGAAAAGCCCCCAAAATGGTAGCAAGAGAAACTGTACTTTACTCCAGTTTGGTTCTGTTTCAGCAGATATTAACCCAACTGTTTGTCTCAGGGTCGTCTTCAATGAGGTGGTTCAGACCAGCAAGTACTACATGCGGGACGTGACCGCGGTGGAGTCGTCCTGGCTGGTGGAGCTGGCGCCGCACTTTTACAAACAGGCCAAGGTGAGACCCAACAGGGTTCGTGTTGATCTAGTCACGTTCAGGCCGAAGACTGAAGTCTGCCCACTTTAATATGTTCACTGCTGTTCACAGGTTTGGGGACGGGAAGATTCATTCATGTTTTTGAAGTCTCTTGTCACCAAAGCGGCATTTATTTATTTACTTAAAACAGTAATATTGTGAAATATTATTACAAATTGAAAGAACTGTTTTCTATGTGAAAACATGTACTGTATTCCTGTGATCAAAGCTGTATTTCCAGCATCATTACTCCAGTCTTCAGTGTCACATGATCCTTCAGAAATCATTTTATAATGCTGATTTGATTCTCAAAAAACATTTCTGATTATTATGTTGTCAGCTTCATATGGAAGCTTGTTTCCGCCACAGAATAAAACATTTTAAAAGATAATTGCGACTTTTTATTATTTATTGAGTTTACATCTCGCAATTCTGACTTTCTCAGAATTGCGAGATATAGTCAGAATTGCGTGAAAAAGTCGCAATTGCGTAAAATAAAGTTGCAATTGCGTGATAAAAGTCAGAATTGCGAGATATAAAGTCAGAATAGCGTGATATAAAGTCAGAATTGCGGGATATAAAGTCAGAATTGCGTGATATAAAGTCAGAATTGCGTGAAAAAGTCGCAATTGCGTAAAATAAAGTTGCAATTGCGTGATAAAAGTCAGAATTGCGAGATATAAAGTCAGAATAGCGTGATATAAAGTCAGAATTGCGAGATATAAAGTCAGAATTGCGTGATATAAAGTCAGAATTGCGAGATATAAAGTCAGAATTGCGAGATATAAACTCGCAATTATGTGTTATAAAGTCAGAATTGCGTGAAATAGTCGCAATTGCGTCTTATAAAGTCAGAATTCTGACTTTATATCTCGCAATTCTGACTTTATATCTCGCAATTCTGACTTTATATCTCGCAATTCTGACTTTATATCTCGCATTCTGACTTTATATCTCGCAATTCTGACTTTATATCACGCAATTCTGACTTTATATCTCGCAATTCTGACTTTATATCCCGCAATTCTGACTTTATATCCCGCAATTCTGACTTTATATCCCGCAATTCTGACTATATCCCGCAATTCTGACTTTATATCTCGCTATTCTGACTATATCTCGCAATTCTGACTTTATATCACGCAATTCTGAGATAAAAAGTCAGAATTGTGAGATTAAAAAGTCGCAATTACCTTTTTTATTTTTCACTCTGTGGTGGAAACAAGCTTCCATAACTTCATATTTTTTGGGGGGGAAACTGATACTTTTCCCCCCAGGATTCTCTAAAGAATATAAAGATCAAAACAGCATTTATTTAAAACTGAAATCTTTTTTTTTTTATATTTATAAATGTCTTTACTGTCACTTTTATTGCTTTACGCTTATTCATTTCTTTTGGATGGAAGTGTAGCATAACCAGAATTTGAAGAAAATGTCCACATTTAAAGCTCAACTTATAAACAGGGTTTTACTGAATGAAAGTACAAAGGCAATTCTTTTAATTATAGGAGCATGAATCTTACTAGTAAAATTTTCAATATTTTTCATGTCCTGATGATGTCACACACAGTGTTGGGGAAAGTTGCTTTTAAAAGTAATGCGTCATTCAAACGCAGATTCATTCAGAGATGAAGCAGAAGCGAGTCGTTCAAAAACTCATATTCATATTCAGTAGCGAAACTGAAACGGTGTTGCTCAGAGATGCTCATTCGCTCTACTTTTCATGAGCAAAATAGAGGAAAAACAGACAATACTGACAATAAATGCAAGTCACCTAATGGCCTTTTAACTTATTGTTTCTTGAATTGTTGTATAAAATCAATGTAACATTTGCAAACGTGCTGATATTTGGGAAAACAGCACTTTTGCTTGTGTGATATTGATTATAAATATTAGAAACAAGAACTTATACGCAGACTTTTTTGCACCATATCTTGGTTTTTTGAAAGCGTTTTTATTAGTTTTGGTGGCATTTTTGCCCCAAGCAAAGTGTGTGTGTGTGTGTGTGTGTGTGTGTGTGGTTTTACTAACTTGCATTACTTGTTTGAAAAAGCAACTCAGTTGACATTTTACAAGTAATGTGTTACTTTACTAGTTGCTTGAAAACAGTAATCTGATTATGTAACTTGTGTTCCCCAACACAACACTAAACGTGGTCACACATCTGTGTTCCTCTTCTCTCTCTCGCAGCACGGGTCTCTGAGCAGCAAACGGGCCAAAGTCTTCTGAGCGCCTGCATTCCCGGACTCAGTTCTCCTGAACGACAGGCCACCGCTGGAGGATCCACACATGCTGACTCTGGGTGTTTATTGCAGCCGCAAGGCGAAAGGAACACTGTGTTATTTTGTATATACAAATGTATGACATATTTATGCTGTCATGGTCATCTTTGTATTATTTAATAGCTTTTTAGTGAAGGTCGAGAGCCATTGGAAAAACGTGACTGTGATTTTATTGATTACTGTTTGAGAGTGAGAGAATGACTGGATGGATGGATTGATACAGATGTACAGCTTTACAACATCGCACGAACACCTAACCCTCAATGACATCCGGAATATTATTAGAATAAGCTATTTTTCCCCCCCAGTTTGTTTTTTTCAAACCCTCATCGGAGAAATACTGTGTAGCTCAAACGTAGTGGCCTTTTAACCATTATGTGCCAAATATTATAAAACCATAGAACATTTCCTGTTGTATATGGAATGTGCAAATAATTGTAGTTACACTGTAAGCATGTGACAAAAAAAGTGCCATTTTTTATATTATAATGTATAGGTTCATAAACAGTAGCCTTGTGCACCTCTGGCCTAAAAAACTGTGTAAGTAGGTGTAATTATTCATTTAATCGTATAGTGTAATTTAGGAAAGATTAGCCATGACTAGTTCGAGTGGTGAGTTAATAGCACAGTGAATGAGACGCCTCAGGGAGGAGCTTATTTCCTACTACAGTAAAAATATTGAACATGGATGATAACAAAATGATTTCTGGCCGTGGCATTTAATAGGAAGGTTGAGCTGCCAATCATGAGAGAGGAGGCGGAGCCTCGCTACTACTGTATGATGTTTTGGCTTCAGCAAATGGGCATTTTTCACCAATTTAATTTTACTGTGACCTATTGGTTTCTTTTTCCTTTATGATCTCCTTTATTACGTCCTAAAAAATAAATAAAAAAAAACCTTGAAAGCAATGTAGTTAAAGTCTACTTTCACGGTAACTTTGCCAAATGTCTTCGAGACAATACCCGTGGTGTTTCTGTAGTCAGTTCAGTAGCTGTGACTGTGAGTAGTGTAGATTTAGCTGTATATGACCGCAGTTTAAACGTTCTTGCATGTCTTTAAACATTACTAGTTTCACAGCAGTGCAGTGTTTTGATGACGACATCATGAATAAGCTGATGTAAATGTGCAACATGTAGTTTCTCGCCGCTCTCTCTGTGCAGCATACAGTCAATAAAGTCTTATGTTCGTGGTAAATGAATGTGCAGCATCTGTACTGGGGTCTGTAAATAGAATAATAAAGAAGTCATTTGTGGGAAAATGTATGTGGTTTTGATTTGTACAAAATGTTGGGCTAATGAAGCGAGTCTATCATCAGTATATCTGCAGTAAACTGATATAATTATGTTCATCAATACGTGCTTCTGGTCCTTTCAAATAGTTAGTTTTGACTTTGTGTTGATAGAATACAGCAGGTCCGAGTTTGCATCATCATAACAGTCAATGTTTTTTTGCTAACAGATCATTTAATTTTGTCATGTTTCGGGATTTAGCACAAATAAGCGTATAAAAGCCTCCTACCATCGAAGATGCAAGTGTGTGATTGGCCGGAAGGTGTCAGTGTTGCTCAGGAAAACACGAGTGGGACTGAGACAAACTCAGGTCAATTTCATCTGATCTACAACAGTCCTGTTTTCTAGCTTGTGCTCATATATATATATGGTACAATGAAATATTAGGCTATAATTTCAAATATTTTTCATATATATAATTTATACTTTAAATATAATTTATTCCTATCATCATTAGGTACCGCTCCAGTCTTCAGTGTCACGTGATCCTTCAGAAATCCTAATATGCCGATTTGCTGCTCAATAAACATTTCTGATTATTATTCATTTTGAGTTGTGCTGCTTCAGATGTGTGCGAACTGTATTATTACATTGTTTCAGAATTCTTTGAAGTTTAAAAGAACAGCTTTTGGTTAAACTTTATTTTAAGGTGTCATTGTTACAGTGTAATTATATATTTAAGTACGGAGTAATATTAATGAACTACATGTAGGCTACTTACTATAGGGTTAGGGTAGGATTAGGGTTTGGTTGAGGGTTAGTTGCGTGTAATTATGCATAATTTACTGTTAGCACTAGTACATGTAACATATGAAACAAGGACACTGTAAAAGAAAGTGTTACCCAGCTTTTCTTTAAAAAAGACAAATCTTTGTAACATTATAAATGTCACTTACTGACATATTTTTGATCAATCTAATGCATCCTTGCTGAATAAAAGTATTAATTTCTATTTAAAAAAATATGTCACTGACCCCAAACTTTTGAACGACAGTGCATTTTCAATTGTTACATAACAGCTATAGCAAAATATGATATAATCTTAGTTTAGTCTTTAATTGTGCTTCTTTATTTGAATGTTTATTTACAGTTTTAACTATTAATGGCGTAATGAACCATATAAAGAATGTATTTCCATGTTGTATACAGTTATAAACATGCATTTGATGTTGTCTGAAAATATTTGCATATAAATTAATTATAAAAATGAATAATTCTTGGAGTGATGAAAAGAAGTGAAAGCATTTTAATGTATAACTGTATGTAAATTTATGCAAAGTGTTTTTATTTCGCAATATCCTTGTATCAAGATCATACTGTTATGATAACATTATTTTAATAGACATATTTAACAATAACCCAAAGTTGATCATCTGAATCCTAATGAAATTGAAACACTTAAAAATAAGGGAGTTTTCGTAGTGCAATAAAAACCATGTTTGGTTCCCCTTTCAGTGATCAGTGCTTAAAAGAACCATTTATTCCTTAT